>VZQC01003082.1:610542-625669 GCA_009823505.1 Rhizomys pruinosus
AAAAAAAAGTGCGAACTTTGGCAAGAAAGGCTTTCAGGATGTTTCGATTATATTTTCTTGCTGTGGACTATCTGAACTTAAGGTACACTGCACATCGGGTTCAGATGCGGCCTCTTCCTGGATAGGGTCTATTTGGGGTGTCTTCCTACCTTCTAGGTCTCTTTGGAAGACACAGTGTGGATCACAAGTCCTTGCCCCATCTCAAAGCGTAGCTCAGCTCAAGTTATTCGAGACCTGGTGCTGAAACAAGTCAGAGTGCATCGCCTTGCCTTCAAGATTCTTGGAGAGTGTGTGTCCCACTGATTTCTGAGAAGGGAAGAGAAGCCCGAAGAAAAAAAAGAGTCGGGGCTGGAGAAATGGCCTAGCGGTTAAGAATGCCGACTGCTCTTACAGAAGACCCAGGTTTGATCCCCAGCACCCACATGGCGGCTGAGAACGATCTTTAACTCCAGTTCCAGGGGAATCCAACACCCTCTTCTGACCTCCGCGGCATTGCACAACACCGGTGCACAGACCTGCATGCAGACAGTACATTCATAGACATAAAGAATAAATAAAATAAAAAAAAAAAGAGTCACTCACCCTGAGCTCTGCTATACCTTTGATCATGACTGCAGAAGTTCTGACAAGCTCTTGGGATT
Source organism: Rhizomys pruinosus (assembly GCA_009823505.1). Classification (NCBI taxonomy): domain Eukaryota; kingdom Metazoa; phylum Chordata; class Mammalia; order Rodentia; family Spalacidae; genus Rhizomys; species Rhizomys pruinosus. The sequence goes on from VZQC01003082.1 coordinate 611,184, forward strand.
CAGCCTCAAGTAGAACCTAAGATCAGGGTCTATTTAAAGGACTATGTTGTGTCTGTCTGTTCCCCCAAGCATTGGCTCTCTCCCTCCCTCTAAATCTACAGCCTCATATTCATATTGACTTCCTCTGAGACTCGGGGCTAAAACTGGAAGAATTTAACCCTTAACTTTCTTCTCTCACCTGCATAGAGGACACAATGACAGGCTTCAAATCAGTGCTTAAGAATGTTGTATCTTTAAAATATGCATTAAAAAGAAAAAAAGAATGTTGGATCACATAAGCATGGCAGGGGAATAATAGAATAGGAAGGAAGGGTTAAATGTGATGGGCAGGTTGAGAAGGGAGTGTGGGGAAGGAGAAATAACAATTAAAATCCTTTGAAATGCCATATGGGAATTTTCTACTGTAGAGCTTCCCAAAATATATGCATGTACAGGAAGGGTTCAAATGTAGCTACCACGTGAGAGGAGATATTGCTTCTTCCAGACACCATAAGATTTCAAATAAAAAGACAAGTGTTAGAAATGGGTTACTTCTTGTGGCGTTATCGGTCAATGGGGTCTCATAGACATTTTCAAACATTACAGTTTACTGACATATAATTGAGTCATAGGATATAGGGAAATCAGGCTGGTATTAAACTGGAAGCTTCATCCCTACTGGCTAGCTTTGATGGAGTTGGGATTATCTACTTATGCTACTGGAGGTCATAAGTCATCTTTGAACCCTGAACCCTGTGAGGTACAATAAGACTGAATTAGTGATTCTCACTTGGACAATACTGGCATAAGGAGCCAGTCTCTGTTTTAACTTAGAGCCCTCTCCTGAAGATGATACCCATGCCTAGGAGTGTTACCCATGATACCTATGGTTAGCTGGGTCACAGGCCCTGGGAGGACACCTAGTGATATTATTCTGTTAAACATATTATTAAAATAATTCCTAAAGATTCATTATTACACCCAAATATAAATATATCTTTTAAAAATATAATTTGTTGATTTGACAAATTTTAATGAAGTGCTTTGATGATACTCAGACCCTCCCATTTCATCTCAGGTCCACCCACCTCTCCCTACTCCCTCACCTCATGCCCTCTAGTAGTTTTTAACTTCTATCCAGTCTAACTTGTGTTCCCCACACCATGTTCTTTTTAATGTGTTTTATTGAATTTTTGTGCACTTCATACAAAACACATAAATCATCTTTATGCCCACTCCTCCATCTGAACCTCATAACATCCCCCCACCAGATTTCATGCATTCTGTCATATATAGTACGACCTATTGAGTCAAGCTAGTGTACCCTGATGTCTCTCAGTGCAAGTTCATCCACTGAGGTCTAGTCAGCCTATCTGGAGTCTCTTCCTTAAAGATCAGCTCTCCCTTAGCCAGCAGTAATCAGCTGCCAATAGTTCTTCAGCTAAGGTTGGGCCTGCTATCAATTTCCCCAGCTCTGTACTGTTTTTGTCTGATTGAGTTTGCATGCATGGGTTTTCTCCATGCTGACACTATTGCTATAAGTTCATATGAACAAAGTACCAGAAGTCTGTATGACTATGTTTCCTTATAGTCATGCACTTCTTTCCATGGCTCTTTCATTCTTTCTGCCCCCTCTTCTGCAGTGGCCACTGAGCCCTGATGGGTGAAGTTCAACATAGGAATCCTGTCCAGAGACCCACATTCTGAAGACTCTTGTTCTCCACACTTCAGCCATTTGCAGACTTTTGTGTTCATTGCCCTCTGTTGCATGAGGAAGCTTTGCTGATGAGAGTTCAGAGACGCAGTAGTATTCTTTCTACCCCTTGTTCCACTATGTCTCATGAGTCTTAGGTATAGAGGTTTCAATGTAGATGTGTCACATAGGGTTGGGCATCTCACAGACAACTTATTCTCTGTGTGTGACTAGTCTCCTTCTGTCGCAAAGGGAGCTGTTTGATGAATGGTGCCTGGCATCCTTATCTGTAAGTATAAAGACACATATTCAGCATGTAATAAGAAATTAGATTTGTCTAGGGATGTGACAAACATAATTTTTCTAAGATCTGTGACCTCTCCAGCCATGTGTATTTGGCTATGTTTACAGTGCCACACATGAATTCCTCGTCATTGAGAGGTAGTCCAATTATGTAGCTGTTGATTACCCCAAGATAAAAACATCATTTTTGAACTAATATAGTTTGCTGTGCTAGTCACTGTTGTAGTTATTAGGCTTTAAATTTGGGTTTGGACCATTGATTGGTTTTTCTCCCTTAACAGTTTGCATTCTGCATTTCCACAACTCCCCAGTGGACTTTTTGCATTGTGTCATATATGTTAAGGCTTATGAAGTCAAATTTGTATCCCCAGCTTTTGGTGTGAGTTCATCGGCCTGCTCAGCCTACCTATCATCACTCCCTTAAAGAAGATCAACTCTCCCTTACCCTGTAATGACCAGCTGCCAATAGTTTCTCAGCTGAGTTTGGGGTTTTCTGGCTATTTCCCTAGTTCTGTGATGGGTTTTTGTCTGATTGAGTTTGCACGGGTCTTGTGCATGTTGTTACCACTGGTGTAAGTTCATATGAGCAAGGTCCCAGAAGCCTGGAAAACACTGTTTCCATGTGGCCATTCAACCCCCCCCCCTGGTTCTTACAATCTTCCTGCACCCTCTTCTGCAATGGTCCCTAAGCCCGGTGTGGGTGAGAAAACTGACTATTATTGTGCTAAATGGACATAACATTAAACCAATACCTAATGACTTGTTAGAGCCATAGATTAATACATCTCTTACCTCTCACCAGAGAATCATCATGTATCAGGTAGTAATTAATGCAGTGCAGAGAATAAGTGATTTCAGAGTGTTTAGCCCTGAATGGGACATCTATATCAAACCTTTGTCTCTCAAGGCTGTGGGATAATTGCAGAAAAGGGGTGGAATGATTCCAAGAGCCAGAGGTAGAAGATGACCACAAGGAAACAGTGTTTACCATATAGTAGGGCAATTACTCAGACGAATTCACTACCATTGTGACAGCATGTTCAATTAAGTCAAGCCATACAAATGTCTAGCATAGATGATGGGGTGGTTGTTAAGAGGCCTCAAAACTAGTTGAGCAACTATTGCTAACTGATAGGTGTCCAGGAGAGAGAGAGTCAGTTTTCTTAAAGGACATGACACTGGGTTGGTTGTATAGGGTCCAGGGGATGGACTCATACCAAAGAGCATTTGTGGAACAGAGATTAGGCCTGATAGGCCTTAAAAATTAATAGAGGACATGAAATTAGGCAGAAGTAGAGGGCTGTACCAATAGGGGAATGGATTTGAATATAAAATCCTTGAATAAGCAGTTCTTTCTCCTAGACATCTTTTCACTTGAGTTCCCAAACTGGTAAATATTTCTTCTGTTGAAAGAGTAACCCTTATACCTGGGTGTGGTGGTGCCTTTAATCCTTGGAGGTGGTGCCTTTAATCCACTTGGGAGGCAGAAGCAGGTGGATCTCTATGAGTTCAAGGGCAGCCTGGTCTACAGAGTGAGTTTCAGGCCATCTGGGGCTACAGGAAGACCCTGTCTCAAAAACACACACACAAAAAAACTCTAAAAATTTCAATAGAAATAATAAAAAAATCATGACAAGTACACGTGGCACAGCATAACAGCTTTCTACATAGTGAACAGGAATCAGGGAGGCAGAGACAGGAAGGGACTGTGGGAAACACTAGTCCCCAAGGATAGGATCCCAGGGACTGATATCCTCTACCAGGCTCCTCCTCTTAATGCTTCCACTGGCTCCAAGTTAGCACCACTTCTTGTGCAACAAGCCTGGCGTGCACAGGTCTGTGGAGACATTTCTTTTTTTTTTAATTTTTTTATTATTATTTATTTTTGTATGTGTATGAATGTACTGTCTGCATGCAGGTCTGTGCACCCGTGTCGTGCAATGCCGCGGAGGTCAGAAGAGGGTCTCAGATTCCCCTGGAACTGGAGTTCTCCTGATCATTACTTGAAGGGATGATGTTTTAATTGCCTGAGGTGGGGGCTGCTGGGTTTTAAGTTGACACACAGAAAAGAATTAGAGTGGAGATTATTTGTGGTGGTGTGTTATTCATTTTTCTGTAATCCTATAAATTTAGTCTGTTGACTTACCTTGACATCAGTGAAAACGGGAGGACAGAATAAAGGTACAAAGTGGTTGCCTCAAATCAAACAGCTCTTACGTTGGACACCTAGATTTAAATTACCTATATTCCTCATGATTAACCTGTGTTCTTGCTTGCATATGCACGGGTAGCATGTAGAACATGACTATTTACATTCCTACTTTTACAAAAATAAATTCATTGAATTTTTCATCACTCTTTGATATAAGTCTAGAAACCATTCTGTCTAGATGTAGAAACTGAATTGAGCTCCCACTTGGTCTGTAACATCAACAGAGATTATTTCTGATGCCTTTACTAGATGAACCTAGGCACTCAACTGTAAATGCCCTCATGGAATGCAGCAATAAATAAATCTTTCCATTTTCTTTTATCAACTAATATTTCTGGTATTTATATACTGATTTAAAGTAAATGTTAATATTAAATTAAATTTTTTACTTCAATTAATATAAATAAGAGGTTAAGATATTCCCAGAAGATCTAGAATATAGGACTTCTACATATTGTCCTATGAAAAGTACTGTGTCGAGGTAAATGATGATAAATTAAATATGTCTAGAGCACAGTATTTGAATAGAGAACCATTATAATTTTCATTCCAAAGCTTCCCAAAAATCTTGATTTTCAAGGGGATGCTTAGCATTACTTATTAGATAATCTTATAGAAATTTTCCTGGATGAAATTTAATAACAAATTGAGATACATTTAGTCATTTGAATTTGTTTTGCCCAGGACACAACAGAAAGAAGTCTGTCAAATCAATCTATCATGGGGAAATTTCACACAAATCTCTGTCTTGTTTCATTTAAAAGCAAGACAGAGACGTGGGCTGAGGATGGGAGGCACCAGTGGGTTTGGAATGAGGATAGAGCAGGGACACTCTGGATGTGTGGCAGCTCAGACAATCAGAGAAGAAAAAGTGAGCATGGGAATTTGCTCTGGTAGGCTGGCAGACTTACAAGGATCTGTGCTATATTCCAGGCAGGAGTGGTCCACAGGGAAACCACATCCCTGCCTGTAATGTCAAGACACCTGTTGTCCTAATGACAATATCAACTGTGCTGACAAGCACAGGGAAGGCCATGGGAACCTGAGCACGGTCTGAAGTCTCCTGTACAAGTGTGTTCATGGCAATTTGCTTACAGTAGATACAGAAGATGACATAGTATAGGCGGGTGGGCATCCCAGAGATGGAAAATGGAAGGCACGATTCAGTTCCATGTCATGGTGACAGCTGTTCATTTATAGCTAGGCAATAAATGATTGCAACAGAAGAGTAGATGATTGGAGTAGAAGGCAGATAGCAGTGTCTAGTAACCACCTCCAAGCACTGGAAGAGAGAGTGAGGATGAAACTGGTCTGGATGAGTGAGGCTGGTTTGGAAACGGTTCCACCAAATTTCGGTGTCACAGGATTTAGAGCAATGGAGCTGGAACTGACCTGGAAGCCACTTCCCCTAAAGGCTGACTCTCATAGCTCTGGAGAGCACTACATGAGCTGCTAAAGGGAAACATCAATAGATGGTCCAACCCCAGCCTCTAGGGCAAATAACCACATCAGTGACCAGCACAGCAAATGACATTGTTGTAGTATTGGGACTTTTTACCTTGGGGGCAGTCCACAACTATGTGATTAGGCTTAGAGCCCACTTAGAGAGAGGAATCTCATGTGTGGTACTGTAAACATAGCCAGATATACATGGCTGGATAAGTCATAGACCTTAGAGAAAACCAGAAGGATGTCAAATCCCTAGACAAATGGTAATTTATTACCATGTGCAAAATATGTATTTTTTTTTTTTTTTTTTGGTATTTTTGAGGCAAGGTCTCCTTTTTGGTACCAGCTGTCCTGGAGCTTGCTCTGTAGACCAGGCTGTCTTGAACTCACAGAGATACACCCACCTCTACCTCCTGAGTGCTGGGATTAAAGGCGTGTGCCACCACGCCTGGCTTAATATGTATCCTTATATTTACAGACAACTACCCTAGTCATCACTTATCCAAGAAGCTTGTTTTGCAACGTGTACAGACTATTACTGAGTACCACACAGAGTACCACACAGACAGACATTATCTACACCTAAGGCTCACAGAATATAGAACAAGGGGTAAAGAGGACACTAATAATTCTTTCAATACTTATTAATGAAGCTCTCTCATGCAACAGAGAGCCAGGAACAACAGGTCACAAATGGCCAAAGAGTAGAGATTAAGAGTCTGGAGGGAGTGTGGGTCCTTGGACAGGACTCCTATATTAAACTTTACTGTCCTAGGCTTCAAGGACCATTTTGGAAGGGGGGACAGAGCCAAGGAGGAGCCAGGCAGGAGGCGTATGACCATGTGGAAATAGAGCCCTACAAGTTCCTAGGACCTTGATCACATGAACGTACAGCAATGTTGTCAGCATGCCAAGACTTATGCAAACCCAAGCAGACAAATCCCAGCATAGAACTGTGGAAATGGGCAAAAACCCCAATCTTAGTTGAAGAATTATTGGCAGCTGATTACTGCTGGGTGAAGAAGAGTTCATCTTTTTAAAGGGAGTGATTCTTCATAGGTTGACTGGACTACAGTAGAAGAACTTGCACTGAGGAATGTCTGGGGACACAGAGTAGACACAATAAGCTTGAACAAAAATGATAGCATGTATGAATTCTGGGGATTCATATAGGAGGTGCCAGTGGGGAAGTGGGTATAATTATGACTAAGATTGATTGAGATGTTCTGTTTGAAATACACAGAAACTCAATAAAAATTCACAGAAAAGAGAAACTTCTCAATGAAAGACAGAGGGTCTAGGGGGAGTTGAAGGAGTTCATAGAAGTAGTTCTTGTTGGCTACATTAAAGAATGGTAATCTACTCACTCCATAACTATAAATAAGAAAGCTTAGGTAGAAGGGGTTGAGGAAAAGTGGCAGAGACAGAGGAGAGTGTAGGGAGTGGGTGGAGAAGCTCCAGCACAACTACAGAAGAAAATGCCATAAGGAAGCCGACTATTCTGTAAACTAATAAAAAATGAGAAGCAGACCCAGACTTGGGAATCTGCCGCATTGGAAGGACAGAGAGGCAGATGTACATGTGAGGACAGTGGAGGGTGCTTAGTCCCAGTGGTGGCACCAGAGGATGAATGTTACAATAACCAAGTAAGAAACACATTATTTTGTTAGAAGTGGAAACTCTGAGTGTTTATAAAATTAGATGAATAAGAAATCACTAATCATATGTCAATAAACACACATAATTTTCCCCAAAATAAACATAACATAGTTTGGCTACATTTAGTGTCTAGAGAAATATTTAAACATACAAATTCAGATTTATAAATTAAGAATAAGCATTTTAAATGCTGTATCTCAAGGTAGAAACGTATCATAGTAAATGTGTTCACGTTTGTCCATTTTTGCTACATAAAAATTAATTATATATAAAGATATTATTATCTCACTATACCTTTGGACAAAACTGAACACCCTTTTCATTTATACACACACCATTCCAAGGAACTAGAAAATATTAAAGAAAACATAAATAAATAAAAAAAAAGAAAACTGAAGAGACAAAGAGACTGAGGTATAGGTCTGTGAGAAGCTTTTCATTTAATTCTAAAAACTGTTGCTGAGATTTTTTTGCTTTCTTCATCTTTAGGCAGATCTATTATTATTATTATTATTATTATTATTATTATTATTATTATCCTAGAACCCAACTTTTCCAAACACTCACATCAGGAGAAGTCTCCCCTCTGGATTTGGTCTGGATTTCTTGGTCAAAACAGCAAAGGATCTCTACATCCTGTAAGCCAAAACTCAAGCTGCTCAGTACACAGCTCCTGTTTTTACTTGGTAGCATTTCTGTCAGTCTCTAGCCATTTGGTTATTTTTTTCAAGAACTCTCATGGTAAATAGATTTTCAAATGCTTCTTCCTCTGTTTCACATGTCCTTCCCATGTGTATCCATCTGATGTATTAAAACTACTCTTTTTAAGGCAAATAATAGCTGCCATTGTTTTTCTTTTATATCCTTTCTGAGCCTCAGAGAGAATTCCTCTTTCATTTTTACTCTTCTTTTAGAGTTACTGTGTGGATTAGACTACAAGAATTGCTTTGCTATTAATTGTTTTACACCTTTATATCCTGACTAGATTGTAAAAGCCAATGCTCAGCTCTTTTCTCCATGCTTATGTGTGTTCAATATATTCTTTTTTTTTAATTTTATTTATTTCTGTATGTGTATGAATGTACTGTCTGCATGCAGGTCTGTGCACCCGTGTCGTGCAATGCCACGGAGGTCAGAAGAGGGTGTTGGATTCCCCTGGAACTAGAGTTCTCCTGGAATTGGAGTTTCGGACAGTTCTCGGCCGCCATGTGGGTGCTGGGGATTGAACCCGGGTCCTCTGTAAGAGCGGTCGGCACTCTTAACCACTAGGCCATCTCTCCAGCTCCTCAGTATATTCTTATTGCTCAGTATAATGTTCTTGATTTTGAATAAACCCTCTGGTTGTTCCAGACCACTTTTGAGTCCATCAATGCTCCCAAGTCTTCCATCTATGGAGGAAATCCTAAATACACAGTTACTTGTGTACATATAAAGGCCCATTTCATCATATGGAGTCAGAAAAAGGGTGTTCTAGTCACTTGGCACTGTTACTTTGGTCCTGTGGAAGATAGGTTTGTCTGGTGGTGGTCTAGCCATTTTATTCTAGCTTAGAAGCAAAGAGAAATAGTGGGCTGGAGTTATAATATTCCGTTATGGGGTACTACAATAATGTAACATACTTCTACTAGGTCCCATAGAAATATTTGACTTCCTTCTAATACTATCACAGCCTTGGTCCCAAACATTTTGCATTCATTTACTAACTTGTTCTTTTTTAAATCAATGTAATATATATATATATATATATAATATATGAATTGTTTTAAATTAAAATTCTTTATCAGTAAATGATTGATTAGTACATAGTTTTACATATGTACATGCCCAGGGTCACATAAAAAGTAACTTATTTTTTTACATACCAAAATTAAACTTATTTTTCTTGTAAAATCGAACTTCTTATCTGAGCTTTTTCAAAATATACTTGGGGTAGCAGGGTGAGGTGGCACACAGCTTTTATCTCAGCACCCAGGAGGCAGAGGCAGAGGCAGGCATATCTCTGTGAGATTGAGGCCAGCCAGGTCTACATCGTAAGTTCCAAGCCACCTAGAGCTACAGGGAGGCTTTGTCTCAAGAAAAATAACACATACTAGTGGAAAAATAAGTGAGAAAGCCAGGACTCACACTTACTAGTATGAGAAGCTTTATCGGCACTTGCATGTCTGATAATTCTTCACATTTCCATCACAGGAAGAATGACAGCTGATAGTCAATCACACATCTCTTCATTTGGTTTCATTTCTTTCCATCGCTCCCTCTACCTCTCCCTTGTTCCTTTCTTCCTTCCCATTCAACTTCTCTCCCTCCCACCCCTTCTTCCCTTTCTTACACTGTCCCTCTTTTTTCTTCATTTCTTCCATTATGTCTCCTCCTTCTATATTTCTTCTTTCCTTTGTACTGTTGCTCTCTGCTCTCTCCCATCTTCTCTCCCTCTTTCATTCTTTTATATCTATATCTATCTATATCTATACCTATACCTATATCTGTATCTATACCTATACCTATACCTATACCTATACCTATACCTATACCTATATCTCTCTATATATACCTATATCTATATCTATACTTATATCTATTTCAATATCTATAGATACATAACTGTTTGGATGCAAATATCTAGATTATTTTTTACTGTCTGCATGTAGGTTGGTGCACAGGTGTCGTGCAATGCTTAGGAGGTCAGAAGAGGGTGTCGGATTCCCCTGGAACTGAAGTCAAAGACCATTCTTAGCAACCATGTGGGTCCTGGGAATCGAACCCAGGTCCTCTGTAAGAGCAGTTGGTGCTTTTAACCACTTAGCCATCTCTCCAGCACCTAGATTACTTTCAAATAACAAGACTACCTATTTTTACACCAAAGTATTTATTATTTAATGGATGAAAAGTCAATGTTTTGCTGGTCATGAAGATAAAACATCTATGAAGTCTCTACTATTTATTTACTACAAGACTCAGATCTCTTACTATGGGTGCTTTGAAAACCAGGAATCTTTCTTATAGAACTTTGCCAGCTTCTAGGGTAACTTTTCATAGAGATGCCTCTGTGATGATAGGTTGGGGCCAGGGAACTGTTCTTCGTTCTGTGGCAAAGTGTGGGTAACTGAAGTCACAGGATGTTGTGATCTCTCTCTCAAGGGTCTTTTCCACAGACTCCCTGAATAACCCCGTCCCTGATCTGTTTGGTTCTAACTCCATAGATGATGGGGTTGAGCATGGGAGGAACCAGCAGGTAGACATTAGCAAACATGATGTGCACAACTCGAGGCACATTATGGCCAAAGCGGTGAGTGAGGAACGTGAAAAGGGCTGGGATATAGAAAGCCAAGATGACACCGATGTGGGAAGCACAGGTTCCAAAAGCTTTGAGGCGGGCTTCACCTGAGGGCAACCTCAACACGGCTCGCAAAATCATCACGTACGATATGCTGATGACAATGATGTCAAAGCCAACCACAGAGAAGGCCACGAAGAGCCCATATCCACGATTCACTCTGGTATCTGCACACACCAACTTGAGCACAGCCATGTGCTCACAGTATGACTGTGGAATGACCTTGTTGGGGCAGAAGGGCATCCTGGAGATCATGAAGCAGAAGGGGCTCACCCACAGCAGCCCTCTCACCATCACGGCCACCCCCAGTTTGATCACTACTGATGTGGTGAGGATGCTGGAGTGTCTGAGTGGGAAGCAGATAGCCACATAGCGGTCCAAGGCCATAGCCATGAGCACGCCAGACTCCACAGAAGAAAAGGCGTGGATGAAGAACACCTGGACGAGGCAGGCATGGTACTCAATCTTGCAGGCATGGAACCAGAGTATGGCCAGCATCTTAGGTTGTGTGGAGGAGGACAGAACCAGGTCGGTGGTAGCCAGCATGGCCAAAAAGAGGTACATGGGCTCATGCAGGGTGTGGTCGGTTCTGATTATATGCAGGATGATGATATTTCCAACAACTGCTACAACATACATGACACAGAATGGAAAGCCAATCCAGAACTGGTAATTCTCCAGTCCTGGGATTCCAAGCAAGATGAAAAAGGTGGAATGAGAAGTGTTGTTCCTTGCAGCCAGCATGTGGGGATCGGTTATGTTTTCTCAGTGGTGAAGGTAACCTGCTCTCTGGAGAGTGTGACAAAGCAGTGATCATTGTATCTATGTATCTATCTATGTATCTATGTATTAATGTATCTATGTATCTATGTATCTATGTATCTATCATCTATGTATCTATCTATCTATCTATCTATCTATCATCTATCTAGCTAGCTATCATCTATCTATCTATCATCTATCTGTTTAATGTGACAATTGAATTTAATAATAAATCGTAATATCAATTTTATAATATTTTTAACAAAATTATGCATCTTAATATTTTGTTAACAGTTATAATCACCAAAATGGGTTTCTAACACTCTGTCACAGTGTAATTTTTTTCTTAAAGACAAAATATTTCCTTGGATCTAGACTCTGCTAAGGATGAACTATCATGACAAATATAACCAAATAATCTCTGCTTTTCTCTCTTTAGGAAATTACTTGGTCTATTTTTTACACAGGTCCATTTTGTCTGTGTTTAGTCATTTGGGTGGCAATAATTCATGACAGTAAGTCAGCATAGACTCAAGAACATAGCCAATATTTTCAAATAAGCTTTGATTATATGACAGTTATTATAATAGTTTCAGCCTGAAGAAAGTGATGGAGCAGTTATACAGGGGAGATTAAACATACTATATCTAGTCAAAAGGTTAGGGCATAAACATTTTATGATTTTTGACCATTCACCTTCTTACAGTAGTCCTTTCCCTATTATGATGGAAAAGTGGACACTGACAGCATACTAATGCACGTGGGATGCTCCATTCCAGTTCCAGTGTGTTTACAGAAACTGGCTGCAGCCTAGATTTGATTTGCAGCCTGAAGTTTAATTAGGATTGTGGAGACAGTAAGTTTACCTGACAATATTCAAAATACCTCCCAGGAGGTGTTGAATAAACATGATGAGGAGATTCTTGCATAAATGCCACAAGTCAAGTGTAACTGGCCCCTTAACTGATTGACAATATCCCCAAATAGTACTCTCTTAATAGCTCCTTGAACCCTACTTTGAGCAATTGCCAGATGTAGTATAATTAATCACGTGATAGTTATGGAGCATATTTTTGAGTGTTAGCTTCTGTCTGTATTTGTCTTAACCTGAGTTGACTTTTATTATTGGATCTCTCTGAGAAATGAGTCTCACACCAGAGTCCAAAGTACAAAGGTAACTTGGTTCTTCCCATCATCATTTAGTCTTACCTGTCCTGTTTCTGGGTTGAAAGACTTATTTTTCACCTCTTCCATAACCAAAACCTTCACACAGAAGAGGATCCCTTACTGTCCCCCTTAACAAATCTCTTAACAAAGGATTCATTTTATTGTACTTAGAGGATAGATAGTAAAAAGGCTTCTTCTTGATCTCAAACAGACTCACCTCTTTATAATTTCACTTAATTTATAAATGTGTGATAAGGATGGGGCTCTTTTTTTATTCCACTAAACTACCTCAAGACAATAACAACTGAGAGCCAAATTGTCTGTTTTGTATCATAATTGGCCTGTTAAACAAAAGGGGGGAAATGTAGCAGGCCACTTTATGAAGAGTTAATATATCTTGTGATTTGGTGGCTTGTGGCATACTTCCAGAGTTAATGTTAAGTGAAAGGACAAAAGAACTATGTGATCACTGGAAGCAGTGTGCTCAGGAGGCCAACCTCTGGGCAAAACACATGTTCTTAAGTTCTTGAAAAACACTCTGGTTGGCCTGAAGTTACTTCAGGGATCAGAAGTTTCTGACACATACTTAGTTTAAAGATTCCTTTGTCTGATAACATCTATACAATGTATTCCTTAACTTGTTATTCTGTGTAACTTGTTATTGTACATCCTACCTGTTCTTGGTGCAATATGTAAATTCAACTAAACATTATTTTAGTACTGAATAAAAACTCAGGACTGAGAAGGATCTGCATCTGTGGACCATGAGTCTCAGATCCTCCACATAAGGCTTCATCTGTGTCTCCTGTCCTTTTTTTTTAAATTTAGTTTTGTATGTGTATGAATGTACTTTCTGCATGTAGGTCTGTGCACCAGTGTCATGCAATGCCATGGAGGTCAGAAGCAGGTCTTGGATTCCCCTGGAACTGGAGTTCTCCTGGAATTGGAGTTACAGATGGTTCTTAGTCGCCATGTGGGTGTTGGGGATAGAATCAGGGTCCTCTGCAAGAGCAGTTGGCGCTCTTAACCACTAGACTATCTCTCCAGCCCCTGCTGTCCTTTTGAGTCTCCATCCACTCAACTACTACAGGGATTGCTCTAAACAAATACTCCAATGAAGTCTCCTGTGATAATTCAGATACTCATATTATCTGGGGCTGAGAGCCTCTTTTTTCCATCTTTTTCAACACTAGATATCTTCAATAGTATCAAATTTTCTGTTTTAACCAGAGGCTTTATGTTTACCTGTCTCTAGGATGTCAGTCTTTGTGGGAACAGTCAGTGAGGATAAGGACAACTTAAGAAGCATACTTAGATGATCACCATTTTGTCCAGGCCCTAGACTAGGTTGCTAAAGGCATAACTTCTCAACCTGAATGGTTATTTCTGATTAACTGTGGGGGAAAGAATTATTTGTTTTCAAGACCTATAGGCTCTTAAATTGCTTATAACTGATGAAAAACTTCTGTACCATTGTTTTATCATGAGAAACATCTGAGTCCAGAATCATGAAATGGTTTGTCAAAATTGCTTTTAGAGTACACAGATCTAGTCCAGGGCTCGAGTCCAGCTCCATGCAATGTATGGTTGAGACTTCTGTCTTGGCTGGGTCAATAAAATTGATTCCCTGCTATGACAAAGGTTGACATGTAGGAAGCATAGACAATTTATACTGAGATAGAGATAGATATGCATTTGGACTCAGGATTCCTGCTATTTCACTGGAATGAAGCCTCTGGACTTGGCTCTAACAGGGGCTCTTTAGTGTCTCTGGGATTGTACTGCTTTTTCTGGGACCTTTCCTCTCCTCTTCTCTCCTCTCCTCTCCTCTCCTCCCGTCCCCTCCTCTCCTCCCCTCCCCTCCCCTCCTCTCCTCCCCTCCCCTCCCCTCCCCTCCTCTTTCCTCCCTCCTTCCCTCCCTCCCTCCC
>VZQC01003082.1:627567-648660 GCA_009823505.1 Rhizomys pruinosus
AAAAAAAAGTGCGAACTTTGGCAAGAAAGGCTTTCAGGATGTTTCGATTATATTTTCTTGCTGTGGACTATCTGAACTTAAGGTACACTGCACATCGGGTTCAGATGCGGCCTCTTCCTGGATAGGGTCTATTTGGGGTGTCTTCCTACCTTCTAGGTCTCTTTGGAAGACACAGTGTGGATCACAAGTCCTTGCCCCATCTCAAAGCGTAGCTCAGCTCAAGTTATTCGAGACCTGGTGCTGAAACAAGTCAGAGTGCATCGCCTTGCCTTCAAGATTCTTGGAGAGTGTGTGTCCCACTGATTTCTGAGAAGGGAAGAGAAGCCCGAAGAAAAAAAAGAGTCGGGGCTGGAGAAATGGCCTAGCGGTTAAGAATGCCGACTGCTCTTACAGAAGACCCAGGTTTGATCCCCAGCACCCACATGGCGGCTGAGAACGATCTTTAACTCCAGTTCCAGGGGAATCCAACACCCTCTTCTGACCTCCGCGGCATTGCACAACACCGGTGCACAGACCTGCATGCAGACAGTACATTCATAGACATAAAGAATAAATAAAATAAAAAAAAAAAGAGTCACTCACCCTGAGCTCTGCTATACCTTTGATCATGACTGCAGAAGTTCTGACAAGCTCTTGGGATTCAGCCTCAAGTAGAACCTAAGATCAGGGTCTATTTAAAGGACTATGTTGTGTCTGTCTGTTCCCCCAAGCATTGGCTCTCTCCCTCCCTCTAAATCTACAGCCTCATATTCATATTGACTTCCTCTGAGACTCGGGGCTAAAACTGGAAGAATTTAACCCTTAACTTTCTTCTCTCACCTGCATAGAGGACACAATGACAGGCTTCAAATCAGTGCTTAAGAATGTTGTATCTTTAAAATATGCATTAAAAAGAAAAAAAGAATGTTGGATCACATAAGCATGGCAGGGGAATAATAGAATAGATAGGAAGGGTTAAATGTGATGGGCAGGTTGAGAAGGGAGTGTGGGGAAGGAGAAATAACAATTAAAATCCTTTGAAATGCCATATGGGAATTTTCTACTGTAGAGCTTCCCAAAATATATGCATGTACAGGAAGGGTTCAAATGTAGCTACCACGTGAGAGGAGATATTGCTTCTTCCAGACACCATAAGATTTCAAATAAAAAGACAAGTGTTAGAAATGGGTTACCTCTTGTGGCGTTATCGGTCAATGGGGTCTCATAGACATTTTCAAACATTACAGTTTACTGACATATAATTGAGTCATAGGATATAGGGAAATCAGGCTGGTATTAAACTGGAAGCTTCATCCCTACTGGCTAGCTTTGATGGAGTTGGGATTATCTACTTATGCTACTGGAGGTCATAAGTCATCTTTGAACCCTGAACCCTGTGAGGTACAATAAGACTGAATTAGTGATTCTCACTTGGACAATACTGGCATAAGGAGCCAGTCTCTGTTTTAACTTAGAGCCCTCTCCTGAAGATGATACCCATGCCTAGGAGTGTTACCCATGATACCTATGGTTAGCTGGGTCACAGGCCCTGGGAGGACACCTAGTGATATTATTCTGTTAAACATATTATTAAAATGATTCCTAAAGATTCATTATTACACCCAAATATAAATATATCTTTTAAAAATATAATTTGTTGATTTGACAAATTTTAATGAAGTGCTTTGATGATACTCAGACCCTCCCATTTCATCTCAGGTCCACCCACCTCTCCCTACTCCCTCACCTCATGCCCTCTAGTAGTTTTTAACTTCTATCCAGTCTAACTTGTGTTCCCCACACCATGTTCTTTTTAATGTGTTTTATTGAATTTTTGTGCACTTCATACAAAACACATAAATCATCTTTATGCCCACTCCTCCATCTGAACCTCATAACATCCCCCCACCAGATTTCATGCATTCTGTCATATATAGTACGACCTATTGAGTCAAGCTAGTGTACCCTGATGTCTCTCAGTGCAAGTTCATCCACTGAGGTCTAGTCAGCCTATCTGGAGTCTCTTCCTTAAAGATCAGCTCTCCCTTAGCCAGCAGTAATCAGCTGCCAATAGTTCTTCAGCTAAGGTTGGGCCTGCTATCAATTTCCCCAGCTCTGTACTGTTTTTGTCTGATTGAGTTTGCATGCATGGGTTTTCTCCATGCTGACACTATTGCTATAAGTTCATATGAACAAAGTACCAGAAGTCTGTATGACTATGTTTCCTTATAGTCATGCACTTCTTTCCATGGCTCTTTCATTCTTTCTGCCCCCTCTTCTGCAGTGGCCACTGAGCCCTGATGGGTGAAGTTCAACATAGGAATCCTGTCCAGAGACCCACATTCTGAAGACTCTTGTTCTCCACACTTCAGCCATTTGCAGACTTTTGTGTTCATTGCCCTCTGTTGCATGAGGAAGCTTTGCTGATGAGAGTTCAGAGACGCAGTAGTATTCTTTCTACCCCTTGTTCCACTATGTCTCATGAGTCTTAGGTATAGAGGTTTCAATGTAGATGTGTCACATAGGGTTGGGCATCTCACAGACAACTTATTCTCTGTGTGTGACTAGTCTCCTTCTGTCGCAAAGGGAGCTGTTTGATGAATGGTGCCTGGCATCCTTATCTGTAAGTATAAAGACACATATTCAGCATGTAATAAGAAATTAGATTTGTCTAGGGATGTGACAAACATAATTTTTCTAAGATCTGTGACCTCTCCAGCCATGTGTATTTGGCTATGTTTACAGTGCCACACATGAATTCCTCGTCATTGAGAGGTAGTCCAATTATGTAGCTGTTGATTACCCCAAGATAAAAACATCATTTTTGAACTAATATAGTTTGCTGCGCTAGTCACTGTTGTAGTTATTAGGCTTTAAATTTGGGTTTGGACCATTGATTGGTTTTTCTCCCTTAACAGTTTGCATTCTGCATTTCCACAACTCCCCAGTAGACTTTTTGCATTGTGTCATATATGTTAAGGCTTATGAAGTCAAATTTGTATCCCCAGCTTTTGGTGTGAGTTCATCGGCCTGCTCAGCCTACCTATCATCACTCCCTTAAAGAAGATCAACTCTCCCTTACCCTGTAATGACCAGCTGCCAATAGTTTCTCAGCTGAGTTTGGGGTTTTCTGGCTATTTCCCTAGTTCTGTGATGGGTTTTTGTCTGATTGAGTTTGCACGGGTCTTGTGCATGTTGTTACCACTGGTGTAAGTTCATATGAGCAAGGTCCCAGAAGCCTGGAAAACACTGTTTCCATGTGGCCATTCAACCCCCCCCCCTGGTTCTTACAATCTTCCTGCACCCTCTTCTGCAATGGTCCCTAAGCCCGGTGTGGGTGAGAAAACTGACTATTATTGTGCTAAATGGACATAACATTAAACCAATACCTAATGACTTGTTAGAGCCATAGATTAATACATCTCTTACCTCTCACCAGAGAATCATCATGTATCAGGTAGTAATTAATGCAGTGCAGAGAATAAGTGATTTCAGAGTGTTTAGCCCTGAATGGGACATCTATATCAAACCTTTGTCTCTCAAGGCTGTAGGATAATTGCAGAAAAGGGGTGGAATGATTCCAAGAGCCAGAGGTAGAAGATGACCACAAGGAAACAGTGTTTACCATATAGTAGGGCAATTACTCAGACGAATTCACTACCATTGTGACAGCATGTTCAATTAAGTCAAGCCATACAAATGTCTAGCATAGATGATGGGGTGGTTGTTAAGAGGCCTCAAAACTAGTTGAGCAACTATTGCTAACTGATAGGTGTCCAGGAGAGAGAGAGTCAGTTTTCTTAAAGGACATGACACTGGGTTGGTTGTATAGGGTCCAGGGGATGGACTCATACCAAAGAGCATTTGTGGAACAGAGATTAGGCCTGATAGGCCTTAAAAATTAATAGAGGACATGAAATTAGGCAGAAGTAGAGGGCTGTACCAATAGGGGAATGGATTTGAATATAAAATCCTTGAATAAGCAGTTCTTTCTCCTAGACATCTTTTCACTTGAGTTCCCAAACTGGTAAATATTTCTTCTGTTGAAAGAGTAACCCTTATACCTGGGTGTGGTGGTGCCTTTAATCCTTGGAGGTGGTGCCTTTAATCCACTTGGGAGGCAGAAGCAGGTGGATCTCTATGAGTTCAAGGGCAGCCTGGTCTACAGAGTGAGTTTCAGGCCATCTGGGGCTACAGGAAGACCCTGTCTCAAAAACACACACACAAAAAATCTCTAAAAATTTCAATAGAAATAATAAAAAAATCATGACAAGTACACGTGGCACAGCATAACAGCTTTCTACATAGTGAACAGGAATCAGGGAGGCAGAGACAGGAAGGGACTGTGGGAAACACTAGTCCCCAAGGATAGGATCCCAGGGACTGATATCCTCTACCAGGCTCCTCCTCTTAATGCTTCCACTGGCTCCAAGTTAGCACCACTTCTTGTGCAACAAGCCTGGCGTGCACAGGTCTGTGGAGACATTTCTTTTTTTTTAATTTTTTTTATTATTATTTATTTTTGTATGTGTATGAATGTACTGTCTGCATGCAGGTCTGTGCACCCGTGTCGTGCAATGCCGCGGAGGTCAGAAGAGGGTCTCAGATTCCCCTGGAACTGGAGTTCTCCTGATCATTACTTGAAGGGATGATGTTTTAATTGCCTGAGGTGGGGGCTGCTGGGTTTTAAGTTGACACACAGAAAAGAATTAGAGTGGAGATTATTTGTGGTGGTGTGTTATTCATTTTTCTGTAATCCTATAAATTTAGTCTGTTGACTTACCTTGACATCAGTGAAAACGGGAGGACAGAATAAAGGTACAAAGTGGTTGCCTCAAATCAAACAGCTCTTACGTTGGACACCTAGATTTAAATTACCTATATTCCTCATGATTAACCTGTGTTCTTGCTTGCATATGCACGGGTAGCATGTAGAACATGACTATTTACATTCCTACTTTTACAAAAATAAATTCATTGAATTTTTCATCACTCTTTGATATAAGTCTAGAAACCATTCTGTCTAGATGTAGAAACTGAATTGAGCTCCCACTTGGTCTGTAACATCAACAGAGATTATTTCTGATGCCTTTACTAGATGAACCTAGGCACTCAACTGTAAATGCCCTCATGGAATGCAGCAATAAATAAATCTTTCCATTTTCTTTTATCAACTAATATTTCTGGTATTTATATACTGATTTAAAGTAAATGTTAATATTAAATTAAATTTTTTACTTCAATTAATATAAATAAGAGGTTAAGATATTCCCAGAAGATCTAGAATATAGGACTTCTACATATTGTCCTATGAAAAGTACTGTGTCGAGGTAAATGATGATAAATTAAATATGTCTAGAGCACAGTATTTGAATAGAGAACCATTATAATTTTCATTCCAAAGCTTCCCAAAAATCTTGATTTTCAAGGGGATGCTTAGCATTACTTATTAGATAATCTTATAGAAATTTTCCTGGATGAAATTTAATAACAAATTGAGATACATTTAGTCATTTGAATTTGTTTTGCCCAGGACACAACAGAAAGAAGTCTGTCAAATCAATCTATCATGGGGAAATTTCACACAAATCTCTGTCTTGTTTCATTTAAAAGCAAGACAGAGACGTGGGCTGAGGATGGGAGGCACCAGTGGGTTTGGAATGAGGATAGAGCAGGGACACTCTGGATGTGTGGCAGCTCAGACAATCAGAGAAGAAAAAGTGAGCATGGGAATTTGCTCTGGTAGGCTGGCAGACTTACAAGGATCTGTGCTATATTCCAGGCAGGAGTGGTCCACAGGGAAACCACATCCCTGCCTGTAATGTCAAGACACCTGTTGTCCTAATGACAATATCAACTGTGCTGACAAGCACAGGGAAGGCCATGGGAACCTGAGCACGGTCTGAAGTCTCCTGTACAAGTGTGTTCATGGCAATTTGCTTACAGTAGATACAGAAGATGACATAGTATAGGCGGGTGGGCATCCCAGAGATGGAAAATGGAAGGCACGATTCAGTTCCATGTCATGGTGACAGCTGTTCATTTATAGCTAGGCAATAAATGATTGCAACAGAAGAGTAGATGATTGGAGTAGAAGGCAGATAGCAGTGTCTAGTAACCACCTCCAAGCACTGGAAGAGAGAGTGAGGATGAAACTGGTCTGGATGAGTGAGGCTGGTTTGGAAACGGTTCCACCAAATTTCGGTGTCACAGGATTTAGAGCAATGGAGCTGGAACTGACCTGGAAGCCACTTCCCCTAAAGGCTGACTCTCATAGCTCTGGAGAGCACTACATGAGCTGCTAAAGGGAAACATCAATAGATGGTCCAACCCCAGCCTCTAGGGCAAATAACCACATCAGTGACCAGCACAGCAAATGACATTGTTGTAGTATTGGGACTTTTTACCTTGGGGGCAGTCCACAACTATGTGATTAGGCTTAGAGCCCACTTAGAGAGAGGAATCTCATGTGTGGTACTGTAAACATAGCCAGATATACATGGCTGGATAAGTCATAGACCTTAGAGAAAACCAGAAGGATGTCAAATCCCTAGACAAATGGTAATTTATTACCATGTGCAAAATATGTATCCTTTTTTTTTTTTTTTGGTATTTTTGAGGCAAGGTCTCCTTTTTGGTACCAGCTGTCCTGGAGCTTGCTCTGTAGACCAGGCTGTCTTGAACTCACAGAGATACACCCACCTCTACCTCCTGAGTGCTGGGATTAAAGGCGTGTGCCACCACGCCTGGCTTAATATGTATCCTTATATTTACAGACAACTACCCTAGTCATCACTTATCCAAGAAGCTTGTTTTGCAACGTGTACAGACTATTACTGAGTACCACACAGAGTACCACACAGACAGACATTATCTACACCTAAGGCTCACAGAATATAGAACAAGGGGTAAAGAGGACACTAATAATTCTTTCAATACTTATTAATGAAGCTCTCTCATGCAACAGAGAGCCAGGAACAACAGGTCACAAATGGCCAAAGAGTAGAGATTAAGAGTCTGGAGGGAGTGTGGGTCCTTGGACAGGACTCCTATATTAAACTTTACTGTCCTAGGCTTCAAGGACCATTTTGGAAGGGGGGACAGAGCCAAGGAGGAGCCAGGCAGGAGGCGTATGACCATGTGGAAATAGAGCCCTACAAGTTCCTAGGACCTTGATCACATGAACGTACAGCAATGTTGTCAGCATGCCAAGACTTATGCAAACCCAAGCAGACAAATCCCAGCATAGAACTGTGGAAATGGGCAAAAACCCCAATCTTAGTTGAAGAATTATTGGCAGCTGATTACTGCTGGGTGAAGAAGAGTTCATCTTTTTAAAGGGAGTGATTCTTCATAGGTTGACTGGACTACAGTAGAAGAACTTGCACTGAGGAATGTCTGGGGACACTGAGTAGACACAATAAGCTTGAACAAAAATGATAGCATGTATGAATTCTGGGGATTCATATAGGAGGTGCCAGTGGGGAAGTGGGTATAATTATGACTAAGATTGATTGAGATGTTCTGTTTGAAATACACAGAAACTCAATAAAAATTCACAGAAAAGAGAAACTTCTCAATGAAAGACAGAGGGTCTAGGGGGAGTTGAAGGAGTTCATAGAAGTAGTTCTTGTTGGCTACATTAAAGAATGGTAATCTACTCACTCCATAACTATAAATAAGAAAGCTTAGGTAGAAGGGGTTGAGGAAAAGTGGCAGAGACAGAGGAGAGTGTAGGGAGTGGGTGGAGAAGCTCCAGCACAACTACAGAAGAAAATGCCATAAGGAAGCCGACTATTCTGTAAACTAATAAAAAATGAGAAGCAGACCCAGACTTGGGAATCTGCCGCATTGGAAGGACAGAGAGGCAGATGTACATGTGAGGACAGTGGAGGGTGCTTAGTCCCAGTGGTGGCACCAGAGGATGAATGTTACAATAACCAAGTAAGAAACACATTATTTTGTTAGAAGTGGAAACTCTGAGTGTTTATAAAATTAGATGAATAAGAAATCACTAATCATATGTCAATAAACACACATAATTTTCCCCAAAATAAACATAACATAGTTTGGCTACATTTAGTGTCTAGAGAAATATTTAAACATACAAATTCAGATTTATAAATTAAGAATAAGCATTTTAAATGCTGTATCTCAAGGTAGAAACGTATCATAGTAAATGTGTTCACGTTTGTCCATTTTTGCTACATAAAAATTAATTATATATAAAGATATTATTATCTCACTATACCTTTGGACAAAACTGAACACCCTTTTCATTTATACACACACCATTCCAAGGAACTAGAAAATATTAAAGAAAACATAAATAAATAAAAAAAAAGAAAACTGAAGAGACAAAGAGACTGAGGTATAGGTCTGTGAGAAGCTTTTCATTTAATTCTAAAAACTGTTGCTGAGATTTTTTTGCTTTCTTCATCTTTAGGCAGATCTATTATTATTATTATTATTATTATTATTATTATTATTATCCTAGAACCCAACTTTTCCAAACACTCACATCAGGAGAAGTCTCCCCTCTGGATTTGGTCTGGATTTCTTGGTCAAAACAGCAAAGGATCTCTACATCCTGTAAGCCAAAACTCAAGCTGCTCAGTACACAGCTCCTGTTTTTACTTGGTAGCATTTCTGTCAGTCTCTAGCCATTTGGTTATTTTTTTCAAGAACTCTCATGGTAAATAGATTTTCAAATGCTTCTTCCTCTGTTCCACATGTCCTTCCCATGTGTATCCATCTGATGTATTAAAACTACTCTTTTTAAGGCAAATAATAGCTGCCATTGTTTTTCTTTTATATCCTTTCTGAGCCTCAGAGAGAATTCCTCTTTCATTTTTACTCTTCTTTTAGAGTTACTGTGTGGATTAGACTACAAGAATTGCTTTGCTATTAATTGTTTTACACCTTTATATCCTGACTAGATTGTAAAAGCCAATGCTCAGCTCTTTTCTCCATGCTTATGTGTGTTCAATATATTCTTTTTTTTTAATTTTATTTATTTCTGTATGTGTATGAATGTACTGTCTGCATGCAGGTCTGTGCACCCGTGTCGTGCAATGCCACGGAGGTCAGAAGAGGGTGTTGGATTCCCCTGGAACTAGAGTTCTCCTGGAATTGGAGTTTCGGACAGTTCTCGGCCGCCATGTGGGTGCTGGGGATTGAACCCGGGTCCTCTGTAAGAGCGGTCGGCACTCTTAACCACTAGGCCATCTCTCCAGCTCCTCAGTATATTCTTATTGCTCAGTATAATGTTCTTGATTTTGAATAAACCCTCTGGTTGTTCCAGACCACTTTTGAGTCCATCAATGCTCCCAAGTCTTCCATCTATGGAGGAAATCCTAAATACACAGTTACTTGTGTACATATAAAGGCCCATTTCATCATATGGAGTCAGAAAAAGGGTGTTCTAGTCACTTGGCACTGTTACTTTGGTCCTGTGGAAGATAGGTTTGTCTGGTGGTGGTCTAGCCATTTTATTCTAGCTTAGAAGCAAAGAGAAATAGTGGGCTGGAGTTATAATATTCCGTTATGGGGTACTACAATAATGTAACATACTTCTACTAGGTCCCATAGAAATATTTGACTTCCTTCTAATACTATCACAGCCTTGGTCCCAAACATTTTGCATTCATTTACTAACTTGTTCTTTTTTAAATCAATGTAATATATATATATATATATATAATATATGAATTGTTTTAAATTAAAATTCTTTATCAGTAAATGATTGATTAGTACATAGTTTTACATATGTACATGCCCAGGGTCACATAAAAAGTAACTTATTTTTTTACATACCAAAATTAAACTTATTTTTCTTGTAAAATCGAACTTCTTATCTGAGCTTTTTCAAAATATACTTGGGGTAGCAGGGTGAGGTGGCACACAGCTTTTATCTCAGCACCCAGGAGGCAGAGGCAGAGGCAGGCATATCTCTGTGAGATTGAGGCCAGCCAGGTCTACATCGTAAGTTCCAAGCCACCTAGAGCTACAGGGAGGCTTTGTCTCAAGAAAAATAACACATACTAGTGGAAAAATAAGTGAGAAAGCCAGGACTCACACTTACTAGTATGAGAAGCTTTATCGGCACTTGCATGTCTGATAATTCTTCACATTTCCATCACAGGAAGAATGACAGCTGATAGTCAATCACACATCTCTTCATTTGGTTTCATTTCTTTCCATCGCTCCCTCTACCTCTCCCTTGTTCCTTTCTTCCTTCCCATCCAACTTCTCTCCCTCCCACCCCTTCTTCCCTTTCTTACACTGTCCCTCTTTTTTCTTCATTTCTTCCATTATGTCTCCTCCTTCTATATTTCTTCTTTCCTTTGTACTGTTGCTCTCTGCTCTCTCCCATCTTCTCTCCCTCTTTCATTCTTTTATATCTATATCTATCTATATCTATACCTATACCTATATCTGTATCTATACCTATACCTATACCTATACCTATATCTCTCTATATATACCTATATCTATATCTATACTTATATCTATTTCAATATCTATAGATACATAACTGTTTGGATGCAAATATCTAGATTATTTTTTACTGTCTGCATGTAGGTTGGTGCACAGGTGTCGTGCAATGCTTAGGAGGTCAGAAGAGGGTGTCGGATTCCCCTGGAACTGAAGTCAAAGACCATTCTTAGCAACCATGTGGGTCCTGGGAATCGAACCCAGGTCCTCTGTAAGAGCAGTTGGTGCTTTTAACCACTTAGCCATCTCTCCAGCACCTAGATTACTTTCAAATAACAAGACTACCTATTTTTACACCAAAGTATTTATTATTTAATGGATGAAAAGTCAATGTTTTGCTGGTCATGAAGATAAAACATCTATGAAGTCTCTACTATTTATTTACTACAAGACTCAGATCTCTTACTATGGGTGCTTTGAAAACCAGGAATCTTTCTTATAGAACTTTGCCAGCTTCTAGGGTAACTTTTCATAGAGATGCCTCTGTGATGATAGGTTGGGGCCAGGGAACTGTTCTTCGTTCTGTGGCAAAGTGTGGGTAACTGAAGTCACAGGATGTTGTGATCTCTCTCTCAAGGGTCTTTTCCACGGAATATTTGAATAACCCTGTCCCTGATCTGTTTGGTTCTAACTCCATAGATGATGGGGTTGAGCATGGGAGGAACCAGCAGGTAGACATTAGCAAACATGATGTGCACAACTCGAGGCACATTATGGCCAAAGCGGTGAGTGAGGAACGTGAAAAGGGCTGGGATATAGAAAGCCAAGATGACACCGATGTGGGAAGCACAGGTTCCAAAAGCTTTGAGGCGGGCTTCACCTGAGGGCAACCTCAACACGGCTCGCAAAATCATCACGTACGATATGCTGATGACAATGATGTCAAAGCCAACCACAGAGAAGGCCACGAAGAGCCCATATCCACGATTCACTCTGGTATCTGCACACACCAACTTGAGCACAGCCATGTGCTCACAGTATGACTGTGGAATGACCTTGTTGGGGCAGAAGGGCATCCTGGAGATCATGAAGCAGAAGGGGCTCACCCACAGCAGCCCTCTCACCATCACGGCCACCCCCAGTTTGATCACTACTGATGTGGTGAGGATGCTGGAGTGTCTGAGTGGGAAGCAGATAGCCACATAGCGGTCCAAGGCCATAGCCATGAGCACGCCAGACTCCACAGAAGAAAAGGCGTGGATGAAGAACACCTGGACGAGGCAGGCATGGTACTCAATCTTGCAGGCATGGAACCAGAGTATGGCCAGCATCTTAGGTTGTGTGGAGGAGGACAGAACCAGGTCGGTGGTAGCCAGCATGGCCAAAAAGAGGTACATGGGCTCATGCAGGGTGTGGTCGGTTCTGATTATATGCAGGATGACGACATTTCCAATAACTGCTACAACATACATGACATAGAATGGAAAGCCAATCCAGAACTGATAATTCTCCAGTCCTGGGATTCCAAGCAAGATGAAAAAGGTGGAATGAGAAGTGCTGTTCCTTGCAGCCAGCATGTGGGGATCGGTTATGTTTTCTCAGTGGTGAAGGTAACCTGCTCTCTGACAATTATAACAAAACAGTGATTATTATTTGCACAGTTGTTTCATGTGACAATTGAATTTGGTGATAAAATTTAATATATTGTATAATATGTAATTTTGTTTAATAAAATGATACCTCTTAATATTTTTTAAACTTAAATTTTTTTTATTTATTATTTTTTATGTAGATGAGTGTACTGTACTGTCTGCATGTAGGTTGGTGCACCGTATCGTGCAATGCCTTGGAGGTCAGAAGAGGGCGTTGGATTCCTCTGGAACTGGAGTTAAAGATGGTTCTTAGTTGCCATGTGGGTACTGGGAATTGGACCCAAGTCCTCTGTAAGAGCAGTCGGCACTCTTAACCGCTGAGCCATCTCTCCAGCCCCACCTCTTAATATTTCATTCATAGCACCAAATGGGATTCTAGCATGTCTCTTTTCATTCTAATTATTTCCTAAAACCAAAACATATTTCTTAGAGTTAGAACCTGGCAAGGATAGTATCCCAACAGACACATGATCTCTGGCATTCTCTTCCACAGAGGTCCACTTTATCTCTGTGTTCAGCCTGGGCAGCAGTTTCTCATGGTAGAAAGGCAACATGGATTCAAGGACTATAGCCATTGATTTTTATGTTAGCTTAAGGTGTGACAATTACTAACATGGTTTCAGCTTGAAGAAAAGGTTGGAGCAATTGTATAGCTGTAATCATACCTATGATCTTTAGTGCAATTGTTTAGATTGTGTGTATTTTATGTTTTATAGGTCATTTCCTCTCTCCTTAAACCAGTTCCATTCTCCATAATACAAAGGTGACTTGATTCTTCTGGTCATCTCTCTCTGTCTAAGCTCTTCTGTGGCGTGGCTTGAAAGTCTTAGTTTTCATTTCTTTAATAAAAGAAACCCCTCCTATAAGAATAGAATCTTTAAATCTCCCTTAATAAATCTCTGGATAATTGACAATTGTTCTCTTTTATTAGATCTAGAGGATCCTCAATGGGTTTCTTTAACTTACCTCTTTCAAACTTCCCTCAATTTATAATTGTCTGACATGGATGAGACTCACATTTTTAATATTTGTTCTACACCAGTAAAGTTCTCAACTTTTCCAGTTTATAACCAAGGGATTATTCAAAACAGATTCTCCTAAGGAGACTCCATTAATAATTGAGACACTTACATTGTCAGGGTTTTTGCATTTTTTTTTTTTCTGTTTGGCAGACTGGATATCCTCAAATAGCACCCGTCTTCGGTTTGAATCAGAGGCTTCGCTCACCCAACTCTTGTTTATAGTATGTCACTATCATTTTATGGTGACAGTCACTGACACTAAGGACATCTTAATGAGCATACATAGATCATTTTCATTCTGCCCTCAGGCCCTGGATGAGGTGCTGCCTAATGGTATAGCTTCTCCATGTTATAGCTACCTTTTCCTAACAGGGGAATGGAGTGTTTTTTTTTTAAAAAAACTTTCAATATAGGCTTGTAAACTTACTGTTTCTAACTTAAGAACAGCTTATGCATCTTTATTTTGCCATGAGAAGCAATGGAGCCAGAGTCATCAAGTGATTTGTCTATGATCACAAAACTTATCAGAGTTCATGACTCCCAGAACAGGACTCCTAGATACATACAACATTGTCAGTGAATGATGGAGTCTCCCACCCTGGCTTGGTCAAGTAGATTTTGCACTGTTATGAAAAAGACTGACACGTAGGAGGCTTAAATAACTATGTGCTGAATTAGACACAGAAAGGCATTTGGATGCAGGACACCTGCTACTTCAATTGAATGGAATCTCTGGACCAGGCTCTAGTTTGTATTCTTGGTGTCTCTGGAGATATGCTGCTTGTCTGTGATCATATCTTTCTTTCCTCTCTTACTCTTCCCCTTCTGTTCTTCCTCTTCCCTTCCCCTCTTCCCCTCTTCTTCCCTTCTTCCCTTCTTCTTCCCCTCTTCTTCTGCTTCTTCCCTCTCTCTTTCCTTCCTTCCTTCCTTCTTTCCTTCCTTCCTTTCTTCCTTCCTTCCCTCCCTCCCTCCCTCCCTCCCTCCCTCCCTTCTTTCTTTCTTTCTTTCTTTCTTTCTTTCTTTCTTTCTTTCTTTCTTTCTTTCTTTCTTTCTTTCTTTCTTTCTTTCTTTCTTTCTTCTCTCTCTCTCTCTCATCTCTTTCTCTCTCTGTCTCTCAGTACTATATATCCAGTACATAATATTAGCTGGTCTTGAAATAGATATGTGGCAGAGGCTTGCTTTTCAAATCTATCATCTGCCCCCATCAGCCTCCAGGGCTCTGACATTTTATGCCTGAACCACCACACCATATTTGGGAGGCCATCCTAACTGGCTTCTTTTTTATCATTCTTAATTGAGGAGTCATCTATTTATGCAGTCTTTTTATGGGGCTCTCTCCTCAACCAGATCTTAACTGCCTATACTGCACAGTTTATTTGGAAATACAGTTTCTCTATTCTGCTCTGTTCTCACTTTTTTCCCCCTAAATGGTTTTTCAGAGCCCACAATTCCTAAATTAAAAGCTATGTTTCTATATTTCTCATTAGATTTCAGTGGCTCTGATTTTTCTAACCTTAAAATTTCTTTCTTAGATAAATATTGGAATAACAGAAATGACCCTGAGCACTAAATCAGAGCTGGGAGATGTGGTACCCCACAGATACCTTTTCGAGACTGGGTCTCTCTGTAGCCCAAGCTGTCCTGGAACTCACTCTGTAGACCAGGCTGGTCTTGAACTCACAAAGATCCTCCTGCCTCTGCCTCCCAAGTGTTAGAATTAAAGGCGTGCGCCACCACGCCCGGCTCTACTTTCTTTCTTAACTTTCCTTCTTTCCTGGTGCTCCGTTTCCTCTGTCCTGAGATCAAATACATTGTTTTCTTTTCTTGAGCTACACTTCTTATGAGCACACTGCAACAAAAGCATAGTTGAGACAGGAATGTTATATGCTTGTCAAACCGTAGCACTATGGTGATCAAATTTATACTTTAAATTCATTTTTTCCTGTTGCACAAAAATCTAACTTCTGTGAATTCAGGCTTGCTTTGGATTAAGGCAAGTCAATTAAAAGGACTTTGTTCCTACACTGAATAAAATTGAATAAAATTTGGCTTTCATATGTGAATATAGGTTTAAATCCAGGCCTGGTAACCTCTAACATTTCTCGAACTTTGAGTAATGGTTACTCTACCCGACATGGGAACAGCCCTTTCAAGCAGTCAGCTACATTGCTGAAACTGATGAGGGGATAAAAAAAAGAGTTGGTATTTTATGTTTAGATTATGTTTTGTGCTATGGACTATCTGAATTTAAGTTACACTGCATGTGGGGTCGAGACACGACCTCTTCCTGGACAGGTTCTGCTTGGGGTGTCTTCCTACCTCCTAGGTCTCCTTGGAAGACACAGTGTGGATCATGAGTCCTA
The DNA here is from genome assembly GCA_009823505.1 of Rhizomys pruinosus. Taxonomy (NCBI): domain Eukaryota; kingdom Metazoa; phylum Chordata; class Mammalia; order Rodentia; family Spalacidae; genus Rhizomys; species Rhizomys pruinosus. The sequence goes on from VZQC01003082.1 coordinate 643,021, forward strand.
TCCCCAGCTCAGAGAGTAGCTCAGCAGTCGTGTTGTTATAGACCTGGTGCTCACACAAGTCAGAGTTTTCTACAGAGTGCACCACCTTGCCTTCAAGATTCTTGGAGAGTCTGTGTGTCCCACTGATTTCTGAGAAGGGAAGAGAAGCCTGAGGAAAAAGTAATTACTCACCCTGAGCTCTGCTATATCTTTGACCATGACTACAGATGTTCTGACAAGCCCTTGGGATTCAGCTTCAGGCAGAACCTTAGATCAGGGTCTATTAAAGGACTGTCTGTTCCCCCAAGCATTGCCTCCCTCCCCCTCCCTCTAAATCCACAGCATCACATTCATATTGACTTCCTCTGAGACTAGATGTCAAAGCTGGAAGAATTAACCCTTAACTTCTCTCTTTTGTCTGTATAGAGAACAGAAAGAAGGGCTTTAAATGCATGCACAAGAGGGTGTGCTATTGGGATTATATAATTGTGAGGTGACCTTTACACTTAATTTTTATTAGCTAGATTATTATGATTCACCTTGTAGGTATATTTTGTGCATTTTTGAAAGTCTGTTCATAGGTCACATATATTTATTTATAAATTTGATTGATATGTCAACAAAAGATATTAATATACGTCTGTGTATGTGTGAAAATGTCAATAATATTTCCCTGAGTATGTGCAGTTAGTGACACACTCTCATTCTGTGAGCTCCTGGCTGCAGAATACACATGCCTTTTCACATACCTGATTTTGTGAGATGGCATATCATTATACACACATAAGAGAGACCAAAGAATTTGTATTATTTTGAAATAAGTTCAAAGTGATTAAAATATTGGACAGAAAGCCTTAGTGGAGAATGAAGAGTATCTACTTCAATATGGCAGATGTCCTTATATAAATACAGAACCACAGATGCATGTGTGTTGACTAGATACACACACACACAAACACACACACCTTCACACAGTGATAAAGCCTTGTGAATGAGAAAATTCAGATCAGTGTGTTGTACCCGTAAACCAAGGTTTCAGTCAAATGTCAGAAGCTAGGAAGAATTACAAAAGAGAATCTCACAAGCCCAGGAAATTGACTAAACCTACTGAATTTTGGTATTGGACTTGAGGCCTTAAGATCTATGTATGGCACTTTGAATTCTCCTGTTAAGCCACTTGCCTGTGATTCTTTATTATTACAGCCTTGGAATAATAAATGCATCAATAACTTTATATCCTCTTTGAAAAAGCTTAGTGTACAAATAATTGTCATAAACAATTTATTTTAGTTTTTGACAGTCATGTATTTATATAATGAATTTTAGTCATTTTCTCTCCCCCACCCTAATTCTTCAGCTTCTCCCACTGAAGACTTTCTCCTCAATGAATCCCCCTCAACATTCATGCCTTGTTTTTATATATGGCCAGCTGAGTTAAATAGGAGTTACTTGTCTGAGCATGGGTGGAGGATTATTTAGTGGAGAAAGGTGAAATTATCTGTAGCTACAACACTGAAGAACATGATCCTGTTCTCCCAACAAGCATAAATTGCCAATAATCCTTCTTAGGAGAGGCGGGGGTCTCATGGGAACCTTCCCCATCCAGGAGTAACTGAATTGACAGAATTTTAAATATAATTTTAATGCATCATTTTTTCCCAGAGACTCTTCAAATTATTTGTCAAGTGTCCTACATTTCCCCTTGCTAATCTTGTATTTATGTGGATAGGTCAAATTATTACTGAAAAATAGTGAATAAACAAGAAATTGACCCATATATATATATATATATATATATATATATAACAATTGTAAATAGAAAAGCTAATTTAATTAGTGAAAGGCATCATAGTTGTTCTAGAAATGTTGGATATTTGTACATTAAAATGACCCTCAACCTCTACCTAAACGTTCAAATTTTTTCGAGCCAAAAAAACCAAAACACAAAAACAAAAGTTAGAGCTCAGAGAATTTAGTTTAAAGTAATGATGATATGAATATGTTTTATGAACTCATAAAATAATTCTTTCTTCTGGGCTCTTGAAATTCTTTATATTTTTGAGAATTCTATATATGAATACTGTATTTGCATAATTTATACATCTTTCCACCTCCTTTCATGTCTCACCCACTCTCTTTTAATTTCTTCTCCTCTTCTTTGATTATTTTACATATACATACATTTATACTCTCTCTCTCTGTCTCTCTCTCTCTCTCTCTCTCTCTCTCTCTATATATATATATATATATTGAACTGTATCCACTTAGTGGTGCCCATATGTACATATATTTAGGGATGACCATTTAAGATTAGATAATCTATTAGGAACCTTGACCTTGGAGAAAATTGATTCTTCTTTTGGTATATACTTGGGCATAGATAATCTCCCAGGGAGCTTATCCTTGGAGAAGATTAATTTTTCTCTCTTTCAGCATCCATTGATTATCTGTAGCTCTTTATCTACAGGTAGGAACTAGTGTCAAAGGCACTAATCAGAAGAAGCAAAATGTATTCAAGAATTAAGTTCTTCAAGAGAAAACAAGTTTTGTTCAAAAGATATTATTATAAAGATAAAAGACTGTTATAAAAATGAAAATGCACATGCAGACAATACATTTATACAATACAAAAATAAATAAAATAAAAAAAGAACTTGTTTACATAAACTTAAAGCCATAGTGCAAGCATGCACCAGACCCATGCAAACTCAAACCAGACAAAAACCCAGCATAGAACTAAGGAAATGGATAAGAAGCCCTACCCTCAGCCAAGGAACTATTGGCCACTGATCACTGCTGGGGAAGGGAGCGCTGGTCTTCTTTAAGTGAGTAACTGATAGGCTGACCAGGCTCCAGTGGGTGAACTCACACTGAGGGACATCAGGGGATACAAACTTGACTAAATAGGTCTTAACATAGATGACAGAATGCATGAAATTCTGTGGGGGTCTACAGAGGGTGCAGAAAGGGGATGGAGTTCTAATTATGATTAATATGTGTTATATGAAATACATGCAATTCAATAATATATATTGTGAAAAATAAATACAAATAAAACATAAAAAATGGAAGTGTAAAACATAGAGGAATCATTCACACTGCTAACATCTGATAGAGAAACTCAAACTATTCATAGAAAAGAAAACAAGCAATTAAAAACATAATCAGGGCTGGAGAGATGGCTCAGAGGTTAAGAACACTGGCTGTTCTTGCAGAGGACTTGGGTTCAATTCCCAGCATCCACATGGCAGGTAACAAATGTCCTTAACTACAGTTCCAGGAGATCTGTGCCTCAGCAAGGCTGATTGTTGATCCGTTATTCCAGCTGTCTTTGGCTTAATTGGCTTTTGTGGTTGTGGGGGCGGAGTTATCCTCCCAGCTGGTATTAAAGGTAGGGTTGTGTGACTCTTGAGATACGAGATCTGTGCCTCAGCAAGGCTGATTGTTGATCCCTTAATCCAGCTGTCTTTGGCTTAATTGGCTTTTGTGGCTGTGGGGGCGGAGTTATCCTCCCAGCTGGTATTAAAGCTACCTTTGTGTGACTCTGTGACTCGAGATCCGAGATCTCCTGAGACCAGTGGAAGGTACCGGGGCGCGGGGGCTGAAGAGACCCCCACCCCCGGCCCCCCCGCCAACTGGGATTACGAAGGCATCTGAAGGAGGCAAGCAAAGCAAGCCTTCAACACAGTGAAGAGGCATTTGAGACTCACATTGGAATACAGGCAAGGAGAAGCCCATATGCCAGGAACACGAAGAAGAGACAACACTGGAAAGGGGCAGGATAATCCCGTACCAAGCTCTACCAACCCTATGGAAGACTCCTGCAGTGGGATCCCTCTGGGGATCCCCCAGGACACAGATATCAGAAACACAATTGGGAACATATTTAAAGAACTACAAGATTATAAAGAACAAATCAAAGAACTGAGAAAAGAGAATGAAGAACTCAAGAAGGACCTAGAGAGAGAGAGAATGACAAACTCCGGAAGGAAGTAGAAACACTGAAAAGATCCCATGCTGAAAAAGATAAGGAAAACAACCAGCGAAGCAAAGAACTACAGGAAGAGATTGAGAAGCTCCAAAAAGAATTAGAAACACTAAAGAAATCAGAAAAGGAAATGAAAAAGGAAATCAAACACTCATCCAATCAAGAGGAAAGGAATGGAAAAAGCCTCAGAAGCAGAATGGAGGAAGCAGAACAAAGAATATCAGACCTGGAAGATAACACAGAACAACTAAAAACCTCAATGAAAGATTATGAAAAATTTAAAAATACACAAAAGTGGAACAACCAGGAACTGTGGGACACTATGAAAAGATCAAACCTCCGCATCATAGGAATAGAGGAAGAAGAATCCCAAGAGAATGGTATTGATCAGATCTTCAACAGAATAATAGATGAAAACTTCCCCAAACTAAAAAAGGACAAACCAATACTAACTACAGTTTCAGGGGATCTGCTGCCCTCTTCTGACCTCTGTGGTCTTGCACAACATGGGTGCACTTACATATGTGCAAGCAATACATGTAAAGCAATAATAAAAATTTTAAAAATATATAAGATAAAGACATAATAAACTGGGTTTAACAGACATTTCACAAAAGGATGTAGGTAAATGGCCAGTTCAGAAATGAAAACTTGCACAACACTCTTACTGGTTAGGAAAGTGAAACTGGAGTCTAGTCAGCCTATCTAGAGTCTCTCCAGTACCAGAACAGAAATTCTCCACGGCATATCAGAGTAAAAACACCAAGTGTACAGAACAAAGACAGGGTACTGAAAGCTGCTAGAGAAAAAGAACAAATTATACATAATGGAAAACATATCAGATTCATGATTTTTGGAAATTTTAACTATCCTTACAAACAAATATCCATATCATTAGTGAGATGATGAAGAAACTTCATTTTCATGTAGCAACTACACAAAATATAAGGTAATTTGAATTTCTAATAAAACATAAAAGTTTTTTCAGAAAAAATGGTCCAAAATAAACAAATTTTACATAAGGTCATCCAGTCAAAATAAAAGAAAGATTTAACTATCTATTGAAGCCGGATGGGTTTGAATACAGTGATGTGTGTTCAGTTATACAGGGAAATATGATATTGTTCTTAACACTGTTAATTCTGTGTCAATTATTATTTTGTGTTTTTAAAAGTTTTTTGTTTTTCTAGGAAGGGCATCCTGTAACCCAAGGTGGACTCGAAGTAATTTTTCGTAGCCAATTTAACTCCTGATTCTCCTGTCTCCACCTAAGTGCTATGGTGACAGGTGTAGTTGCTTTCTGAGTTTCTGTTTCAAGTGATGATTAACTGTATTTTGATCAAAAGTTAATTGTTTTTAATGTTGAATAACTTAGACATAAATACGAATTGTAAGTATGAGTCTCTATGTTAATATATATTGATTTTTTAAATATTTTATTTTTATTTTGTGTGAATGAGTGTATTGACTGCATGTGTGTAAAGTGTACCCATGTTGTGCAATGCCTGCTGGGGGTCAGAAGAAGGTGTCAGATCCCCTGCAACTGGAGTTACCTATGGATGTTAGCTGCCATGTGGATGCTGGGAATTGAACCCATGCCTTCTGAAAGGGCAGTCAGTGCTCTTAACCACTAAGCTTTTTCTCCAGCCCATATATATATATATATATATATA
>VZQC01003082.1:654747-692870 GCA_009823505.1 Rhizomys pruinosus
GTCTAGCATTTTAACTATGATGTGGCATGGAGAATTTCTTTTCTGATCTTGTCTGTTTGGAGTTCTATGTGCTTCTTGTATTTGTATTGGTTTGTCTCTTTTTTACTTTGGGGAAGTTTTCATCTATTATTTTGTTGAAGATCTGGTCAATACCATTCTCTTGGGATTCTTCTCCTTCCTCTATTCCTATGATGTGGAAGTTTGATCTTTTCATAGTGTCCCACAGTTCCTGGTTGTTCCACTTTTGTGTATTTTTAAATTTTTCATAATCTTTCCTTGATGTTTTTAGTTGTTCTGTGTTATCTTCCAGGTCTGATATTCTATATTCTGTTTCCTCAATTCTACTTCTGAGGCTTTTTCCATTATTTTCCTCTTGATTGGATGAGTGTTTGATTTCCTTTTTCATTTCATCTTGTGATTTCTTTAGTATTTCCACTTCCTTCTGGAGCTTCTCAATCTCATCCTGTAGCTCTTTGCTTTGCTGGTTGGTTTCCTTATCTTTTTCAGTATGGGATCTTTTCAGTGTTTCTACTTCCTTCCTGAGTTTGTCATTCTCTCTCTCTAGGTCCTTCTTGAGTTCTTCATTCTCTTTTCTCAGTTCTTTGATTTGCTCTTTATAATCTTGTAGTCCTTTAAATATGTCCCCAATTGTGTTTCTGATATCTGTGTCCTGGGGCATCCCCAGAGGGATCCCACTGTAGGACTCTTCCACAGGGTTGGTAGAGCTTCTTGTGGGATTATCCTGCCCCTTTCCCGTGTTGTCTCTTCGTGTTCCTGGCATATGGGCTTCTCCTTGCCTGTATTCCAATGTGAGTCCTAAATGCCTCTCACTGTGTTGACAGCTTGCTTTGCTTGCCTCCTTCAGATGCCTTCATAATCCCAGTTGACAAGGGGGGGGTGCTCTTTAGCCCGCAACCCAATACCTGCGCTTCCGCTGGTCTCAGGCGATCTCAGGTCTCAAGACTCATACAACCCTACTTTTAATACCAGCTGGGAGGATAACTCCACCCCCACAGCCACAAAAGCCAATTAAAACGAAGACAACTGGATTAATGGATTAACTAGGTTAAGTCAATCAACAATCAGCTTTGCTGAAGCACCCAGTTCCTACCTGCCTTCCTATGCTTCCACTGGTCTCAGGAGATCTCACATCTCAAGACTCACACAACCCTACCTTTAATACCAGCTAGGAGGATAATTCTGCCCCCACAGCCACAAAAGCCAATTAAAACAAAGACAACTGGATTAACGGATTAACTAGGTTAAGTCAATCAACAATCAGCCTTGCTGAAGCACCCAGTTCCTACCTGCCTTCCTGTGCTTCTGCTGGTCTCAGGAGATCTCACATCAACTGGCAACACTCCTGTGAGGCTAAAGGTGACACTAAATTTAACAGAAGTGTGTGTGTGGTGCTGGGTGCCGGAAGTCTTGTATTGTGTAGCTTTTTGGACTCTGATTCTATATTGCATTATACTTGCTTATTTATGACTTTGTAGATATGAGAGAATAGTCCCGCTGTTCTGCTGCACAGTGTGTGACTACAGAAGAAGTGAATAGTGAGCAAAGAGGCCGATGTGCTATGCTAATTTGAACATTGTGCAATGAAGACACATGCCAAAATATCACACAGTGCCTGATAATCAGGTGCAATTTTTATGTCGATTTATTTTTTTAAGAAAAAGAGAATTAGTGATGTGGGTTACACCAAGTAACTTCAATATTTACTCATGTGTCTGTTTTTAAGTAACAGAAATAAACCCATTACATGCCAATACCAAGAACATATTTTGTAGAAAATAGTTTTATCATCCACCACAGAAAAGTAGTAAAACACAAGGAGTTGTTTAACTTTTTTTCTAAGTCTCTCTCCTGCCCAGGTTAATCAAGACAGCTTGCTATACGTCCTTCTGTGTTCAGTATGTAGCAATGCTTTGACTGAAATACATGAAAAAACAATTGGCCCCACTCAAAAGTGCAACTGGAATTAGGAAAATTTTAATGGCCCTTTTCAATATTTGTGACTGTTTTTCTCTGACTAGACACAGAATCTCAACAAACGGTAGGTTTTCACAGGATTCTTTCAGTATAAAATGTGAAACTTACCAGTGACTTTTATAATTTGTTACATTAAAATTCACTAATCTATCTTGCAGTTTGTTAAGATTTATTTTAGGAGCTGGAGAGCTGGTGCAGCGGTTCTGAGCACTCGCTGCTCTTCCAGAGAACCCAGGTTTGATTCCTAGCATCTGCATCAGGCAGCCCACAGCTACCTGTAACTCCAGTTCCAGGAAATCCAACACTCTTCCCTGGCCTCTGTGAGCACACACACACACACACACACACAAATATTTTTAATTTATTTTATTGCTATTTACACGTATGTGTGTGCGCACACATGCGTGCTCATGCACGTGCACCTGTGTGCACAGATGCCCATGAAGGCCAGTGGTGGCATCAGATCTCCTGGAACTGAAGTTACAGGTGCCTGTGAGCTGCCTCAAAGGTGCTGGGAACCAAACTGGTCCTTTGCAAGAGCAGCAAGCGTTCTCGACACTAAGCCGTCTCTCTAGCCTCCATCACAGTTTATTTTCTGTGCTTGTTTGTTTTAGTGTTTTGACGCAGGGTTCGCTATGGAGCCGTGGGTGACCTAGAATTCACCATGGCATTCAGGCTGTTCTCAAACTTGCAGCGATCTTCCTGCCTCGGCCTCCTGATTACTGAGATTATAGGCATGAACCACCATGCCTGGCTATTCTTGCATTAGAGTGGATCTTTTATCTGTGAACAGTTTTGAAGTATCATGCATCAATGATTTGGAAAATATTGATTCATGGAGTTAGGCAGATCTTTAAAATACTGAGCTGGGCATGGTGGCTCATGCCTTTAGTCCCAGCACTTGGGAGGCAGAGGCAGGTGAATCTCTGTGAGTTCAAGGCCAGCTAGGGATACAAGGGAGACCCTGTCTCAAAAAAGACCAAAAAAAAAAAAAAAAAACCTGACACATTTCATCAAATAATGTTTTAAAACCCTCATTTGGTAATATCACCACAAATCACATCACAGAAATTCTTTTTTTTTTAACCTGATGATTTATTTTTTTTAGTCTTTCCATGAATACTTTTTTCACATAAATTTATTTTTATTTTTTAACAAATCTAGAGCCGTGTCCCCCCCATTCCCCCACCCCACCAGAGCTCATGCATTCTGCAGAAATTCTTAATTAACAAGAAACTGTGCTAAACACAAGCTTTTTTCCAATTTTTATGTTCTCTTAAAAATATAATTGTTTCTGTCAGTATCATTTTCCTTTAAGCGATGGGCTTATTTCCTTTGCTTTCTAGGAAATATCTACTAAGTGCCCAAGTCTACATAATCACAGCATCCCTGTCAATCATTTATTCAAGGCAGAATGATGATCCTTTGAAGAGGGGGTGCTAGCTCCACTCACAGATCAAACAGCGTTCACAACTGCCTTCCCAACTACATGCAATGGAGAAACTCCTAATTTTATCAAACTCTTTAAAAGATGGCTACTTTATTTTCAAGATTTATCAAAACTACTGATTTTTATTGCTCCATTAAGTGAAATGGGCTTTTTTTTAAGTCTATGGCAGAAAAAAATACAATGGCCCTGTATACTGTTTGGAATTGTTGTTTCAATTTGCAGTCAGACACCAACAGTTTTACCACTATGGATTTTGCACATCTAATGTAAATAACAATGAAAAGTATAAACAATATGCAATAAATAAATGAAAAGAAAATTCTAGAATTGGGATATCACTATTTTGCAACTCTCAGTAAAGTAACAGACCTTGGTAATTAACATCAATGGTTATTATCATAACATGGAGGGGAGAGAAGAGTATATAAGGTGTCTCTGGGTGAAGACACATGGTCACTTTTAACTCCAAAAGGATCAAATCAGGGTCGACCCAACCTCTGGTCCAGGTGCTAATTTGCGGAAAACACTGAGGCAAGACTATTAGACCCTTGTATGCCATCAGCAAGCTCCAGAGTGTGGGAAACTCTTCAGGCCAGGCAACTCCGGCTTCTCAACAAATTTAATCATAACATAAAGAAAAAGATGGAGAAGAAATCTGGAATGTCTAAGAGACATGAGAGACAACGAAGTACAATGTTCAGGAATGTATAATTGAGTGAATAGGCCTCTCTACAAGGAAGAGATCATGGTGGGGAGGGGCGATGTTTAATGGTCTGAGGCACACAAAGACTTCTGCAGACTGCCAAAATTCTGTCTTGACCTAACTGGATGATTGCAACAGTTTTATTTTAAATAAGTCATTACATTATACATTTAATATACTTATCTGTTACTCTGTTTTATTTTATAATTTTTAAATGACGATTTGGATGCATGTCTTCTGAAGACTAAATGCTATGGGGGAGAGAGAACTTGGGGGGTGGAGGGTGGTCATGACTTACAGGGTCAGGGCTGGGCCACCGAAACATAAATGGCTTGGGACTGTAAGGATTTAGGTCTTAGGGGAATTTGGGGATGGTGCCCTTGGAAATGGGGAGGTGAGGAAGCACACTAAGGAAGGAAGAGGATGGAAGGTGGGGAGATTGATGATCTCATAGCACAAGCTCTAGAATCAGTTCTGGACTCTGAGGTCCATGGCAGAGAGCCGTACCCAGAACAGTGAGCTCTCCAGTGCTTTTTACCTAGCCTAGGGTCCCAGCCTTCTGACACTTCTTCAGGCTCTGGAGGAGAAGCTTCCAGATGGTTGCGGTGGGAGAAGAGCTCTTGAGATCTGCAGAAACAGTGATAAAGGTCTCCTGAAGTTCGGCATCCTCCCATTCGAGGTTCAGGAAACCATGCCACCCAGCCAGAACGCCTCCACATCCCTCCCGTACTCATGGTGTCTACCTCTGGCCAACTAAGTGATGATCTGCCAGCCAAACACAGGCCCAGGAGCCCTTACCTCATCACCAGACTGAGTCTCCACAGATCCTGGAAAGAGAGAGAACAGATTCCCCAATTAGGACCAAGTGTCATTTTTCTGAAGGAAGGGAGCAGCCTGCAACATCGGCTCCATTTCTGCCTGAACCCTAGAATGTTCTGGCTTCAGAAAACATTATCGTAGTGACACGTGGGAAGTACAGTCAGCCTTCCCGACCCAGATCTCTAAAGTAGAAGGGGCTAGAAGCAGGAGAAGATACAGGGCAGGTGGCAAGTTTCTCCTCGGGGCCTCTTTACCTTTCCGAGCCTTGAGGTGGATGACGATCCCCACCAGGAAGACTGTTAGCCCAAGCAGGAAGGCTGCGACTCCACTGAGCACCTTTTTCCAGGAACACTGAGACTGAGCTCCTATGGGAAAGTGATTGCAAGGCAACATTGAGCTCCCAGGGTTTGACACATCTCAAAAGGCCAAACCCTGCACAGGACCCCAAGTCCAGTGCCACTCAGGGTAGAGCTAAATTTAGAGAAGCTTCTCTGAGGCCACAGTTTCCACTCATGGAGTGTGTGTGTGTGTGTGTGTGTGTGTGTGTGTGTGTGTGTTTGTGTGTTTGTGTGTGTGTGTGTGTGTGTGTGTGTATCTGGGAGTACACATATGTGTGCATGTGTATGGAGGCCAGAAGTCAACTTCAGGTATTGTTCCTGTGGCATCATCCACCTTGTATTATGTGTGTGTTGTTTTCTTTTTGTTTTGTTGTTGTTGTGTTGTGTTGTGCTGAGACCAGATCTCTCATTGGCCTGGAACTCACTAAACACGTTAAGCTGGCTGGCCACTGAGCCCCAGAGGCCCATCTGTCTCTATCTCCTCAGTGCTGGGATTATAAGCATGTACAAGATACCTGGCTTTTTTATCTGTGTGCTGGGATCCAGGTCCACATGCTTGTGTGGCAAGCACTTTGCAGACTGGGCCATCTCCCCATCCCTGTCACTGATTAGCATATGTCATGATAGTTCCCAAAGACCAAAGTACTGAAGCAACTAGGTCCCAGGGTTGGAAGCAAGTACTGGTGATCCGCCCTCCTTATCTCTTGGAAGTTCTAAGGATAAATGTCTGCCCCATCTTCCCACACCTTACTCCTAAGACTCAGAGCAAGGGAAAGGATTGTCTTATGATCAAGATGAGCAGAGAGGTGACATCAACTCAATGGATCAGACCCAGAAAGTTCAAGAAACTTAAGCTCACTCCACTCCACAGAAATGGGGCTCAGCAGGCTGGGGTGCTCCACAAGGCAGCTGTAGATGTCTCCAAGCTCAGGAGTCATTTCCAGCATCACTGTGGTCTGAAAGGTCCAGTCTCCATTCCTAATAAGGCCAGTGGACATGACCCCAGACTGCTCCTCCTGTCCGTTCCGGAACCACCTGATATTTATGTCCCCTGGGTAGAAGCCTGTCACCAAGCAGACCAGCAGGTTGTGCTGCTGGAGGAGTGGTGTCCTCTCTGGGTACACTGTCACCTCCGGTTGCACTGGAAAGAGAACGAAAATGCAACATTGTGAAGGAAAGCCACCAATCAGGGCAGAGCGTCTTCAGGGGCTGTGTCGCTCCCTAGTGCCACTCCCTAATCCATTTCCCGGAACAGCCAAGTGAAAACTGAAGTGTAGAAATATCTAAGCACCTTAGACTAAGAAACCCCCAGGAGGATTTAGACTCTACCCTCCCACAATCACCCATTCTATTTGAGATTACATCAGTCCTCAAAGTCCCCAAAAACCTTGGGGTTCTAAGACCAAGACTGTGGTGTCCTGACCTCTGAGAATCATGAGTTACAGTTGAGGACAGAGCATATTCACTGCTCCCATTTATCCTGAAGCATAAATTGCCTGTCATAAGAGGACAGGCAACATGGCTCAGTGGGTAGAGGAACCTGCTGCCAAGCCTGATGACCTGAGTTCAATTCCCAGGATCCACATGACAAAAGGAGTTTGTTCTCTGACCTCCATATGTGCACTGAGGCACTTGTGCACACACACACACACACACACACACACAAATGTACACACACACACACACACACATGCACATGTAGTAGTAGTAGTAGTAGTAGTGGTAGTAGTGGTGGTAGTAGTAGTAGTAGTAGTAATAAATACCAAAACTAAGTGTAATGTAAAACATTTTTAAATGCCCATCATCAGAAAAGTTCTGGAGAGGATATTCTTGAATCCCACTAGACCCCGCCTTCACTCACCGTTTCTCTCCACAGTGAAGGGGGCCCCCAGCCTGTAGTTTTGTCTGCACACCATGTTCACAGATGCTTTGCTCCTCTCCAGGAGATCCAGGCGTTTGTTCCACTGCTGGGCATCAGGCTCCCCCAGCTCTGTCAGTGCCACAAACATCCCTACATCACTGTCGAAATGTAAGAACTCCACCAAGTTGAAGATGAACCTGACCAGGAAGCGTACCTTTTCTGTCCCATTGGTGAAGTAACAGTCAGCCTTTGCCTGAATGACAAAATCCTCTGGGAAAGCAAAAACAGATCAGGAATCAGTGTGACTCTAGGAAACCCCATACCCAGTGCCTTACCCTGGACAACGTGGATCTGAGAAGAGGTCGGCATGTTCTAAATCATAATGTTAAATAAGAAAAAAAAAGCATGTAATCTAATGCTCTATGGCATTTATTAAAAATTTGAAATCTGGGGGCTGGAGAGATGGCTCGGCAGTTAAGAGCACCGACTGCTCTTGCAGAGGACCCAGTTCGATTCCCAGCACCCACATGGCGGCTAAGAACTGTCTTTAAGCCAGGCATAGTGGTGCGCACCTTGAATCTTAGCACTCAGGAGGCAGAGGCAGACAGGTCTTTGTGAGTTCAAGGCCAGCCTGGTCTACAGAGTGAGTTCCAGGCCAGCTGGGGCTATAGGGAGACCCTGTCTCAAAAATACAAAAAAAAAAAAAAAAAAAAAAAAAGAAAGAAATTTGAAATCCGGGGGCTGGGAGATGTTCTGTGGTTAGAGCACGGTTGTTCCTGCAAAAGACCCAGGTTCAATTCCCACACCCACATGGCTGCTAGCAACAACCTGTAATTCCAGCTTTAGGGAAATCTGACACCTTCTTCTGACCTCCACAGGCATTGCACGACATTGGTGCACCTACACAAGTCCAGGCAATATACATTCAACACATAAAAATAAAAATAATAAATAAATATTTTTTAAAAATTTAATAAATCAAATCGCTTGGTGTGACTGCCTTTAATCAGCATCTGGAGGCAGAGCAGAGCTAATCTTTGTGACATAATGGACAGCCTGCTCTCCATAGCAAGCTACAGGCCAGCTGCGGCTACAGAGAGACTGCCTCAGAAACAAAAATTGAAAGGTACAGAGAAAATGTGTGTTATTACATTTTATTTATTACACACACACACATCCACACACACACAACACACACACGCGCGCGTATGCCACACCACATGTATGGAGGTCAGGGGACAACTTGCAGGAGTCGGTTCTCTTCTTCCACCGCTTGAGTGTCAGGGATCAAACCCAGATCATCACGCTTGATAGCAAGTACCTTTCTTTACTTCCTTTGCCTTCTCAACACTATATGTTTCTAAAACTAAACTCAATTGAAGATCTCCTGACACATGTAGCATGATATCTACGAAGTCTATGAAGAGGAAAGATAAGAAAGGAGATGGGACAGGAGAGGAGAGACCCCTTATATTGACCACGCACTATATGAACTCATTAAGATTAATTCAATTCTAGGGCTGGAGAGATGGCTTAGCAGTTAAGAGCACCGGCTGTTCTTGCAAAGGACCCAGGTTCGATTCCCAGCATCAACAACCATCTAAAACGCCAGTTCCAGGGGGATCCAATGCTCTCTTCTGACCTCTATAGGCATTGCACGACAATGACATGGGTGCACCTACTACATGCAAGCAATACACGCATAAAATAAAAATAATTTAAAAATGGTAAAAAGTCTATGCACTTGAGAATCATAACAATAAAAGGAAATTTAAATGTGATTAATAACGCAGGAGATCAGAAAAGACCTCCATGAAAGGCCTTTAAGTTGGAGAGTGATTGCTGCTGATCTTCAGTCATGAATCTGCTTTTATTTTGAAGCTCAGAGGCCTCCCCCGGGGACACCCAGCCTTAAGTCAACAACAGCTTCCTGGCCAACTAGGCTCATCTCTTTGGTCACAGATTTCTGATGAAGTTTCAACCTCCAGTCCTTCAGTATTTCTATCCTTCATTTCTTCTCTCAGCCCAAATAAGACAAACACATGAATTTTTAGTATCATTCAAGGTTTCTGCCTATTTTATTTTTCAGTTGAATGAACTGAAAAATAAAATAGGCAGAAATGAACACGATAAACTCAGTGCTTTCTGTTTTCTGAGAAAAATGATACTCTTCCCCCAGGTTCGTTCCTCTTTTGTGTTAGTGAAACGTTGACATTTAAGGGGAGTCTTTTCTTAGCACATTACATCCTGTTGTCTGCTCATAAATATGTGCTTTTATGGTCTGACAATGCTCCCTGTTTGAATAGCCTGTCACTTCAGCTAGAAAATTTCTATCCAGTAATCTCAGATCAAAGATAATTAATACATTCATCTTCTCTTCCTTCAAAACTTCTCTTTCTTCTCAAAACTGATGACAATTCTGAACATGGACCGGACACTTCATAAATGACAGAAGAAATTCTTTCCAATTTCACTAAACAAACACAGAAGCAGTCATAAGCAAAAGAATGAACTCGTAGTTTAGGGATTGGCTATTCTCAGACTCTGGCTTTCACAGTTTTCTTGACCAATATCGATCTGATAAAGAACCCAATGAGACAAATGTGTTGGGTCTTCCTTCCTCCCCACCCCTGGAGTCTATCTGTGGTACAGGAAGTCTTTCCCAGCAGGTCTTGTGGGTGAGGAGGGAAGGAGGAGATCCTGGCCAGGAAACTGCTCTTTAGAGACAAACCACTCCATTCTATGTTGTGACCTTGACGTATGGGGGGAAATACCCACACCATGCCAATTCTAGCAAACACACCCAGAAAAGAAGTACTCTGTTCTTACCTGGGGAGTCTCTGCCTTCAGTCGTGGAGGAGCTCAGCCTGATCAGATTCACCAGCAGAGCCATTACCCAGGGGACCCTCCCAGAACCCATTCTAGAAGGGAGAACAAGAGGAAGTAAAGAGGTTGCTGAGCCCCTTTCAACTGGAGCTGTCCTCCGCACAACTCAAAAAAAAAAAAAAAATCACTAAGTGTATAGACAACCTTCCAGCCTCCTTGAGATTAAGACCATCCTCAGACTCTTAACCAATCAACATAGAAGCATCATTTGTTGCTGGGCAGAATACTTTGATAAAGTCGTGTCTCACTGCTCAAGAACTGGTTACCTAGGAGATCAGTGTTAGTGGTTTGGGTAAGGGAAGGCTGGTATCAGGGGAAAAATTGCTTAGTAGAGGGTCCTAGAATTAAACAGATTGTTCGGGATCCTGCTGTCTGCATTTAGTAGAGTCCTGCTGTCTGCATTTAGTAGAGTCCTGCTGTCTGCATTTAGTAGAGTCTTGCTGTCTGCATTTAGTAGAGTCCTGCTGTCTGCATTTAGTAGAGTCCTGCTGTCTGCATTTAGTAGAGTCCTGATGTCTTCATTTAGTAGAGTCCCTGAACTATTCTAACCAATAGATCGCCTTTCCAGTGGAGTGACTGAATGAGGAAGAAAGTGGACAGCACTGCGAATCTCAGCTTAAAAGGAGTTAGTGACAGGCGTATAGGAAGAAAAATAGAAGAGAGAATTGTACGATATCCTGAAAGGAAATCAAGGGAAGGAGCGAGGGAGAGAGGGAGGGAGGGAGGGAGGGAGACAGGGAGGGAAGGAGGGAGGGAAGGAGGGAGAGAGACAGGGAGGGAAGGAGCGAGGGAAGGAGGGAGAGAGACAGGGAGGGAAGGAGCGAGGGAAGGAGAGTGACAGAGACAGAGAGGAGGAGAATTGTCAAAAGAATAAGCTGGGGCTGGGCGTGGTAGCACATGCCTTTATTCTCAGCAGAGGCAGGTAGATCTCTATGAGTTCAAGGCTAGCCTGGTCTACATAGTGAGTTCCAGGCCATCTGGGGGGCTACAGGGAGACCATGTCTCAAAAAGACCCCCCCAAAAAGAATAAGATGGTACCAGTACATTCATAACAACAGAATATAAAGAAGCATTAGATGTTGGGTTAACAGGGTTGCAGACCAGGCTCTGTAGGACTCCCTAGAACACATAAGCTGGCAAAACCATCAATCCAATCATCCATGCACAAAAGCACTTTTATAAGAGCTAAAGAAACCATGCAAGACAGTATAGCACCTGGCCAGAGCACAGAAATAAGAAGAGAAGCGTTGAAGACGGTGGGAAGAACAGTTAGATGTTGGCAGCCTGTCACACTGCTAACAGTGTGGCTCTGCGTCGTGCCTTAAAGATGGCGCCGACTTCCTGAGATGGCTAGAGAACAACAACTAGCCACCTTTTCCGCATGTAGCCACCTCTTCCGCACTAGGGCAAAACTGCGCATGACTACTGCTCTCTAAATTCGCGCCTTTAACATGCAAATGAGGCATCAAGTCAGCGCACCTATCCAGAGCATACACGAACCCTCTAGACTGCTATATAAGCAGTGCCTCTTCCCCATTTCGGGGTCCTTCTCACAAGAGAGCTGTACACAATAAAGTTTGCTGCAGAAGAATCCTGTTGTCCGCGTGACGTTCTTGCCGGTGAGACTGCTGCGCGCGACAGTTAGATATCACCCATGTTGCCCCAACCCCACTACAGGCAGAGCTGTGTGGAGAGAGATCCCCTATGCAGGGAGGAAGGAGAGAGGAGTGGGCACCAAACAGACTGCTCCAGCAAAAGGCAGAGCTGGGCGTGCTTCCCACACCACAGGGCAGCCTGGTAACTCGTCTCTGGCCATCCCAGTGCTGGGCTGGTTCCAAAGCCTCTGAGTGCTAGGCCTGTGACTACAGACCATGGATCCAGGTGACTCAGTGTCATGCCAACTCCAAGTTTGTGCCTGCGGACTGACCCTCTAGCTCCCCCCAGTACCAGGAAAGATAAGAAAATCACTGATTTTGAATGGACCTGAGCATCAGGCTGGCCCACGGGGCCTCAGGCTTAAGACCTCCAGCACCAGACTGAGCCCTGCAGGACTGGGCATCAAACCAGCATCTATGGGTCCAGTCCCCAGGCCAATTCTTGTGCACACAGGTTCTAGGCTCACCCAACACTGAGGACCTTCAGCAGCAAATGGTACCCACAGACATAGGCTCCAGGCCCACCCCATGCCAAGCTGCCCCCACCATGACCCTCCAGGCAAGACCGTAGAACCTCATGTTCCAGTGGGGAATGGTGGTGCACGCCTTTAATCCTAGCACTCGGAAGGAGGGGTAGGTGAATCTCTGTGAGTTCAAGGCTAGCCTGGTCTACATAGTGAGTTCCAGGCCAGGTAGGGCTACAGGGGGACTCTGTCTCAAAAAGAACCTCATGCTTCAACAGACCCACTCTCTGCTTCAGCAAACTAGGATCAGTGGACCGCAGTGTAGTATAGCCAGTATGCTGAGAATTACGCATGCACAGAGCTTGTCCCTCGTCAACCTAACCTGCCCTAGACAGGTGAGACCATACAAGCAGCATTGCAGACCTGGGCCAATCAGAAGACAACAGAGAAGAGTGGGAATGCGAACAGTACATAACCCCTAACCCTGCCCCCAATAAATGAGTCCGCGACAGCTCACCCTCTGTCTGCGTTCACCCAACTCCCAGGGTCTGTGTTTTGACTCTGTGCCTCTCACCCCCATTCCTTCTTCGGTTGGACCCTGAAATTCTGCAGCAGGCCTGGGGGATTGACTACACCACAGCACTACATCAACCTCTTCAGACTCGGACTCAAGCCCTGACCCAGGTTAACCCTCTAAGTCAGCACTAGCCTATGACTAGCCTCCGTGTCAACATCAATGGATAGAGGTTCCAAGTGCCAGACTTCAAACTAACCCCAGAATCTAATACCAAACCATCATCTGCAATACTAGGTTCCAAACATTTCCCTATTGATCCAGGATCCATGCCCGTCCCAGTACCAAGCCAGCCCTGGGCTCCACGCCAGACTCTGTGATGCCAAGCTCTGGAGGATCCAAAGTCCAGGCCCTCAGCACACTGCGCGGGCTAAGGATCCGAGGCCCCAGCCGACCTAAAGTTCGGGCTAGTCCCAATGGACCCAGGACCCAGATTCGGGCTCCAGGGCTACTCCTGGGCCAGATCAGCTCCTGTGATCAGACTTCAGGCTGGCCCTGGAGTACAGGTCCCAGATTCAGCCAGGGAACAAGGTGAACTCTTGTGGACCCAATCAATTGGTCATATTAATGAATCCACAGTTCAGGCCCAACCCAGTTGGTCCAGGTGTAAAGACCCAGGCAGTCCAGCCTGTCAAAGGCCTCTAACAGAAAGCCTGCCTCTGCCAACCAGAATCTCTGGAGAAGATGACTGATAGTTTTCCCAGACAAATTCAATCTGCAAAGAACTGAGTAACCTTGCTTATTCGACTGTGAAGACACCAGTGTAAGGCAACATGAGCACGAAAAGCCACATGACAGTCTCACAGCAGCTGAACCTAAAGAAATGGAGATACATGAACTGGGAATAAGAATTCAATGTGTGGAGAGATGGCTCAGTGGTTAAGAGCACTGGCTGCTCTTGCAGAGGACCCAGGTTCTGTTCCCAGCCCCTACATGACAGCTAACACCCATCTAAAACTCCATTCCAAGGGGTCTGATGCCCTCTTCTGACCACCACCGGTACTGCAAGTACATACATGCAGCCAAAACTCATACACAGGAAATAAAAATCAACAAGTATTTTTTAAAGAATGCAGAATAATTGAATAATTACATTATGGAGCTTAGTAAAATTCAAGAAAATACTGAGAAACAAATCAATTAAATCGACTGAAAATTTTTAACAGAAATTGAAATTATCTTTAAAATAAAAGTTAAACAGAAATTATGGACATTAAACTTCAGTGTATAAATGAGAAATGTAACACAGACATCAACCACAATCAGGCAAAAGAAGGAATCTAGGAACTCAAAGAAGCTAATTTTTTTTTTCAGTGTAGTAGGTTTTTTTAAATTTTACTTATTTTTTATGTGTATGAATGTACTGTCTGCATGTAGGTTTGTGCACCCGTGTCGTGCAATGCCTCGGAGGTCAGAAGATGATGCTGGCCAGGCGTGGTGGTGCACACCTTTAATCCTAGCACTTGGGAGGCAGAGGCAGGCGGATCTTCATGAGTTCAAGGCCAGCCTGGTCTACAGAGCGAGTTCCAGGACAGCTGGGGCTACAGGGAGACCATGTCTCAAAAAGACCAAAAAGAAGGAGAAGAAGAGGGTGTCAGATTCCCCTGGAACTGGAGTTAAAAATGGTTCTCAGCCGCCATGTGGGTGCTGGGGATCAAACCTGGGTCCTCTGCAAGAGCAGTCGGCACTCCTAAATGCTAGGCCATCTCTCCAGCCCATAATATATGCATACTTTTTTTGGTCTTTTTTTGAGACAGGGTCTCCCTGTAGCCCCACCTGTCCTGGAACTCTCTATGTAGACCAGGCTGGCTTTGAACTCACAGAGATCCGCCTGCCTTTGCCTCCCGAGTGCTGGGATTAAAGGCGTGCACCACCATGCCTGGCCTGCTAATTTTAAAGTATATAATCAGACAAGCCTGTAGTAAAGGCCTACAGCTCTTCTGGAGGCTGAGCTAGAAGGAACTCAAATCAAGTTCAAGGCCAGCTGGGCAGCTTAGAAAGATCCTGTGTCAGCCAGGCGTGGTGGTGCATGCCTTTAATCCTAGCACTTGGGAGGCAGAGGCAGGCGGATCTTTGTGAGTTCAAGGCCGGCCTGGTCTGCAGAGCAAGTTCCAGGACAGCTGGGGCTACAGGGAGACCCTGTCTCAAAAAAGACCAAAAAAAAAAAAAAAAAGAAAAGAAAGATCCTGTGTCATATTTAACTGGCAGGGGAGATACCATGATCACGAAGGTGGTTTTCCTAGGGTAAGCTCATCCATTGTACTCCAGGTGTGCTGACCCCTGCAATTTCCCCAAATGCGGGAAACTCAACTGTATAATTTGTGGTAGTGGGGGACTGCATTCGCGCTCTCCCCTGTAAAAAAAAAAAAAATCCTGTGTCAAAACAAAAAGTACAAAAAGGGGTGTGGAGTCAGGTGTAAGCTCATGCCTACAGTCCCAGCACTCAGGAACTTGAGACAGGAGAGGCCCCTTGCCCCTGCCCCTGCCCCTGCCCCTGCCCCTGCTCTTGCCTCTGCCTCTGCCTCTGCCTCTGACTCTGCTGGGATTAAAGGTGTCCACCACCATACCTGGTTTACATATGGTTTTTGAGACAGAGTTTCCCTATAGCCTCAGCTGTCCTTGAACTTGCTCTGTAGACCAGGTTGGCCTGATCTCACAGAGATCTGCTTGCCTCTGCCTCCTGATTGCTGGGATTAACACCATACCTGACATTAATGATATATATATTAAACATGTTAGCACCCCTTGGTACTTCATCCTACTGATATTTTTGCCCATGTGTTTATAGTGTCTATTCAAGACCCTATGTGCAACTGCAAAAGATTTGTAGTAACACTACTCAACTGCCTGCTTATTCTGTATGGCCCAGAGAGTGGTCTACAACAGCCATGCTTTTAGTTTCAAGTGAATGAGTTTATTAAGAATATAGCAAGCACCGGACTTGGTGGGGCACACCTTTAATCCCAGCACTTGGGAGGCAGAGGCAAGCAGATCTCTGTGAGTTCAAGGCCAGCCTGGTCTACATAGTGAGTTCCAGGCCATATGGGACTAAAGGGAGACCCTGTTTCAAAAAGACTATATATATATCAAGCAAAAGTAAAAGAATAGGCTAGTGTGTCTCATGCCTTTAGTCCACAACTGAGGAGTCAGAGGCAGGCTGATTTCTGTAAGTTTGGAGTAGCAATACCTGTCACATGGGATTATCTTGAAAATAAAGTAAGAATATGTATGTCAGGCACAAAGCACAGCTGTACCGTCACCCAGTGAAAAATTACAGTTCCTAAGAGTCCCTAAAACTCTAGGTCCAAGCCAGTGTTTCTTGCGGCCACCAGACGGCGCCAGACTCACACTGTCGCGGCCCTGGCTCACAGGGCACCAGATCAGGGAGATCTTGGTAGCCTATTCACTGCGTCCTTCCCCCAGATCCTGACTACACCTTCCCTCCTCTGCAGTCAGAACTAGTGTGTGATCTCCAAGTGCCAGCCCAGTATGCAGGGGTGTTAAGGAATTTGGGTTCAGGAATTTGGTTTCAATACTGTTCTCACAGAGGGCAGGACAGACAGACTGGGGAATTGCTGGGGGGGCGGGGGTCCCAAAGAAACCTGTGAAGATTTCCTAAGAGTCTCCTGCGTTCATATTTTCCTTTAGAAAAGTAAAACTTCCCGACCCAGGCCTGGTGACGCTCGCCTTAGGTCCCATCACTCAAGAGGCAGAGGCAGAGGCAGGCAGATCTCTGTGAGTTCGAGGCCACCCTGGGCTACACAGTGAGTTCCAGGACAGCTGGGAATAACCCTGTCTCAACATGACCAAAAAAAAGAAAAACCTTAAAACTTCCCTGTCACTCATAGTGTTCCAAAAAATCAACTCAGAATGCATCGAAAGCCTTGAGGTAAGACTTGGAACTACAAGGGGAAAACATAAGGGGAATACTTAAAGATCCGGACAGGAGCAGTGGCTTTCTGGCAGGACTCTGCAGCCCACAATAATAGAAAGAACTGACAGATGGAATGCACTAAATAAAGCTACTGCGGAGTAAAAGAGACGGAATGAGAGAGAACCCTTTGCTCGCTCTCAGGAGACTATCCACAACATGCAGACAACTCAAAACAAGAAGTAACCGCTGAGCAAAGGCCCAGTCAGCAAATGAAAACACACTCTTGGAGTGAAAAGTTTTTGTGGCGCTGAGCCCAAACCCTGAGGTGTCCATGCCCTTGATTGCTGCTAACTCCTCATCCCTGATAAGACACTTTTCTCTTTTTTTATTCTTTTTTTTTTTTTTTGGTCTTTTCGAGACAGGGTCTCCCTGTAGCCCCAGCTGTCCTGGAACTCACTCTATAGACCAGGCTGGCCTTGAACTCACAAAGATCCGCCTGCCTCTGCCTCCCAAGTGCTAGGATTAAAGGCCTGTGCCACCACGCCCTGCCAAAGACACTTTTCAAATGAAGATGTGCACAAGGCCAGCAAATACATGAAAAAAGTTCATGAAGGAGAAAAAAGAAATCTGTTACTTCATATGTTAATTTTAAAAGTGTTGGGGTTTTTTATTTTATTATCTTTTTTTTTTTTTTTTGAGACAGGGTGTCCCTTTAGTCCCAGTTGGCCTGGAGCTCACAATGTAGACCAGGCTGGCCTTGAACTCACAGAGATCTGCCTGCCTCTACCTCCTGAGTGCTGGGATTAAAGGCATGTGCCACCACGTCAGGCTATTTATCTTATTTTATATATGAGTGCTTTGCCTACTCATATGTAAGTGCATCATGTGTGCAGTACCTATGAAGGCCAGAAGAGAGTGCTGGATTTTTCTAGAACTGTAGTTAAGGACAGTTTTTAGCTGCCATGTAGTTACTGGGAACTGAATCCAGGTCCTCTGCAAAGAGCATCCAGTGCTCTTAACCATCAAGTCATTTCTCTAGCCCCCTAAAGTGTTTGTGTTTGTTTTTGTTTTTGTTTTCTCAAGTTCAAGATTTTCATCCTTCAGGGAAATGATCAGAGTTACACTAAGGGCCACTGAGATGGTTCAGTGGGTAAAGATGCTTGCTGCCAACCCTAACAACCTGAATTCAATCCCCAGGACCCACATGGTAGAGAGAGAGAGAGAAAGAACCCACTCCAGAAACTTGTCCTCTGACCTCCATGTGTGCATTCACATACACACACAAACAAAATAATTAATAAATACATAAGTAAAATGTTATCATTTTAAAAAATTTGAACTACATTGAAGTTCCATCTTACCCCAGTCAGAATGACTAGCAAGAAAGAAAAAAAAAAGTTGATGACAATCAAAGTGGTGCTGATACACTGTGGTGGGAATGTAATTTAGTCCAGCCATGTGAAAATCAGTATGGAGGCTCCTCCAAAAACTAGAAGAAAAACTACCATATAACCAGCTACCCCACTTCTAAGCCTATGCCTACGGGAACCACAGTGGGCCTGTGGCAGAGACCCCCGAAATACCCATGCTTATTCCACACTAGTCACGACAGCTAGGTTATGGGATCTGCCCCAAGACTCATCTGTAGATGAATAAAGAGAACATGGTGCAGATGTACAGTGGAGTTCTATTCAGCCATAAGGAAAAACAAAATTGTGTCCTGTGCAGCAAACTGGATAGAACTGGAGATATCATGCACACACGTGCACTCACATAAAAATATGAATACATTTTTAATGTCATAGTGAAACCAATCTGTAGTGAAATTATTAGGCAATAATATTTTTTAAGGCAGTAATTTTTTAAATTATACCTGGGCTGGGTGTGGTGGCAGTGCACACTTTTAATCCTAGGCAGATCTCTTTGAGTTCAAGGCCAGCCTGGTCTACATAGTGAGCTCCAGGCCAGCTGGGGCTACAGGGAAACTCTGTCACAAAAATATTTAAAGTAAACAAACAAATAAATAAATAAATAAATAAATAAAATTATACCTGGATAAGTGAGAGGCTACCAGGCAAGGAAATCACGTGGGGTAGGGGTTGTGGGTGAAGAGAACTCTGGGAAAGCCAAGGTCACTAACATCTATGACTGGCAGAGAGGCTACACTCAGGGACTTGCCTCTATGTGTTCAAGAAACCTCATTCTGTGTCCCTGGTGTGAGCCTCAGGTGGGAGTCCCTGAGACCCCCGTGCTTTCCTCCCAGCTCTGTAACTGATGTCATCATGGTCTTTTTATCTGTGAAGACTTGCCTGCTAGTTACAATTTAAATAGGGGCTGGAGAGACAGCTCAGCAGTTAAGAACACTGACTGTTCTTGCAGAGGACCTGGGTTTGATTTTCAGCACCCGCATGGCAGCTAACAACCATCCATAACCCCAGTTTCAGTGGATCTGACGCCCTCTTCTGACCTCACTGTGTAAGTGGAGGGCAGGAGTGCACTTACACACATGAGGCCGTATACTCCTACACATACAATAAAAATAAAAGTAATAAATAAAGGAGATTTTTTTTAAAGATTTAAATGAAACCAACTTCCCAAGAATGATCATCCCCCTCCTATAATAACAGGCATTTGAGGGGAGGGAAGGACTTGGGCCCCTTCCCCCTCTCTCCAAATGTGTCTTTCCCCTTGGAGTTGAGTCCACAGCTGGAGGGCAGGATGCCAAAGGCTGGTCTGCAAAGGACTCTCGTTCTTACCCACTGCAGTCTGCACCATGTGCTGCCAGGCGGGTGACACTGCAAAGCCACGGTCCTGGCAGGTTGTTCCCAGTGCTGGAAAGTACCTGCTGTTTCTGGGAATGGGAAAGTTTCTGTTTCCTAGAGAAGGAGTGTTCCAAGGCCAGTCCCTCCTGAGCCAGTGAGCTGTGCTGTGCCGGACTCTCAGTGGTTGGTCTGTGTCCAGAGGGTTGATTTCATGTATCCAACAGACTAACAAGTTATTCACTGTCTGTGACCCTGGGCCCTGGGCCAGATCACACAGACACAACACTTAATGAGAGGCATGTCCTCTCCCAAGGAAGAATAAGACAGGGCGGGGGAAGCTTAAATGAGGTAAGAAGTCCACCACAGGTTATGGAACCTTCTGGAAAGAAAATCTTTTCCAGAACAAGGATGTGTGGAAGGTTTCCTAGAAGTCCTTGCTCGGTGAAGTCTTGGAGGATTTATGGGAAATCGAGGGAGGATGAACAGGACAGGAAATAGGGGAGGGCAGGGAGCTGAATGGTGTGTTTGGGTCCCTGTGTTCTGCACAAAGGCTCTGAATGTCATCTCTGGAAGCAGATTAAAGCAGTGATGTCATTCTATGTGCCCACCAGAAAGAAAAAGAAAAATGCCTTTGTGACTAAGGCCCTGGAGAAGGAAACTGTGGAAGAGAACTCTCTCTAGAGATGGGTGCTCTAAAGCTTTGCATGAGGCACATCACTGCAGAAAAGACAGTGCCTTCCCAGCTGCCGGAAACCAGAGCCTCGCTTGGCCTGGCTATGGAAGACATTCGGACACACTGAAGAATTTGTCCAGAATGTGGGCTCCAGGCTTGTGTTCAAACTCCAACTCCACCAGTGTGTAACCTCATGTGACGGTTAGGGTTAAATGTCATCTTGCCATACCAGGGAAAATCATTTAAATTGAATTATTTTGATTGGGTTGGCCTGTGGGTGTGTCTATGGAGAGTTGTCTTGATTAATTGACGCAGGAGGACTCAGCCCATGGTGGGGAGCACCATTCCCTATGCAGGTTGTCCTGGACTGTGTCAGAAACGATGCTGAGCATAAGCTGGCCTGAGAGCCAGCAGCATCCTCCACACCCCTGCCACACTTGTTGGGCAGAGGCGATGCTGTGTGGAACAGCACAGACATGACTTCAAGTTCCTGACGTCCCTCAGTGATGGACTGTGACCTGGAATTGGAAACCAAATATAGCTTCTCTGCCCCAAAGTTGCTTTCAATCAGGGTATTTGTCACCGCAACAGAGATGAAACTTGAAGACCCTGGGTGTCATCTAATCTTTTTGAGCTTCAGTTTCCTTGTCCATAAAATGGGAATACTGAGAAAATCAATCTCATAGGGCTAAGGATAAGGATTAAAGATGATAATACATGAAAACCATTCTGCCGCAATAAAACTGTAAATGGCAGCTCTTACCAATGGCTTCATTAACACTTTGTTGTTTTTTTGGGGGGGGTTGTTTTATGTGTATGAATGTACTGTCTGCATGTAAGTTGGTTCACCCGTGTCATGCAATGCTGTGGCGGTCAGAAGAGGGCATCAGATTCCCCTGGAACTGGAGTTAAAGACGGTTCTCAGCTGCCATGTGGGTGCTGGGGATAGAACCCGCGTCCTCTGTAAGGTGCTCTTAACCACTAGGCTATCTCTCCAGCCCAACACTTTGTTTTATGAGTATGAGTGTATTGCCTGCATGTATGTAAGTGCACCTGAGGAGGTCAGAAGTCATTCAGTTCCCCTGAAACTGGAGTTACAGACAGTTGTTAGCTGCCATGTGGGTGCTGGGATCAAACCCCAGTCTTCTGCAAGAGCATCCAGTGCTCTTAACCACTGAGCCATCTCTCCAGCTCCCTAACTCTTTAATTTGAGAACTGTTCTCTGTCCAGCCATTCTCTACCCTCCTCCCTAAAAAAATACCAGACACTGGTACGAATGAGGAAGGATGCAGAAAGGAGGCTCATGAATATTTATGAGGAACTGGGTGATTGGCACTTCGAAGAACAGATACAGGATTGACAAGATAGACAAAGAGTAATAACAGTTGTGTCTGCAAAATAAAAAGTTAATGGGTCTACAGAGTGAGTTCCAGGACAACTGGGGCTACAGGGAGACTCTGTCTCAAAAAGACCAAAAAAAAAAAAAAGCTAGTGGGTGGATTTATTTTTCTTCTTCATACTTTTGTAAATCTTATATATAGCATTTGCTACTTTTCTTGTTACTGTAACAAAGTACCTGAGAAAGGCAACTTAGCTCACAGTCTGAGGGTTCTGCCCGCCCACCGTGGTGCAGAAGGTGTGGCAGCAAGGGTGTGAGGCAGCTGTCACGTGGCATCCACAGTCAGGAAGCAGAGAGATGATGCTAGTACTGGCTGGCCTTCTCCTTTTTATTCCATCCGGTGCCCCAGCCCTTGGGATGGTGCCACACACAAGCAAGATCTTCCAACCTCATTTAACCTAACCTAGAACTCCCTCACAGACATGCCCAGACTTTGGCCCCTGGGCGATTATACATGTTAAATGGTTATCAATATTAACCTTGACATATTATATTAAGGAAAACCATTTTTAAATATATTTATTATATTCATCAAAAAAGTCATTTCTGGATCCACAGAACACTACCCTACCTCATGACCACCCCAACCCCCGACTCCAGCCCACTGAAACCACACATGGTCCAAAATGGTCCAAAGCCTCATCCTGCCTCCAGCCCCAGGCACGGCCCAGGGAATCTCAGAGGTGTCCCCCTAGATCTGACCTTGGTCATGACCCTGAAAGGGGCTCAGTGCACCAAGGCCTCAGTCCTCCAGCCGCTGCTGCACCAGGCGGGCATAGACGTCCTGGTGCTCCCTGAGCTGCTCGTGATCCACCAGCCGCCCCTGCCTGAGCACCAGGATCTGGTCCGCATTCTGAACTGTGTGCAACCTGTGGGCGATCACCAGCACTGTCCTGTCCCCTTGGGATCTCCAGGCACGCAGCTGCAGAGGTGGAATTGCAACTCTCAGAAAGGCAAAAATGAAACAGACACAGCCCCCTGCACACCAAGCCCTGCACTCTGGGGAAAGCAGGCAGGAAGTATGGAGAGGCTGTAAAGGGCGAGAGACGAGGGTCTGCCCTGCTGACACTGGGAAAGGAAGCCATGGGAGACCGGATGCCCCACACCACTCTCCATAGTCAACCCAACTGGGTGTGTCTAGAGAGAGCGGACATAGAATCCTGAGAGGACTGACCGAGGGAAGGAGAGCCACCCTAAGTGTAGGTGGCACCACGCCATGGGCTGGGTCCTGGATTGCATAAAAAACAGGGGAGGAAGAGGCCAGCAGAGAGTAAGGTTCCTGCTCTCTGCTTCCTGATCCATCAAGATGTGTGGAGTCCCAACCACACCCACAGTCATGCCTTCCCCGCCATGACGGCCTGACGCTCTCAAAACGTGAGCCAAAATAAACCTCTCTTCCATTTAGTTCCTTTTGCAGGACGTTGAGTCCCATACAGGTCCCAGCCGTCCATCTTCCCCTTCATACACGACCCCTTAGATCCCACCATCCCCACCCTTCCCACACTGGCACTCACTGCTTGTTCACACTGGGCATCCAGGGCACTGGTGGCCTCATCCAGGATGAGGACTCGAGGGTCTCGAACAAGGGCCCGGGCAATGGCCAGACGCTGCTTCTGTCCTGCAGCTAACTGGGATCCTTTCTCCCCTATATCTGAAGAAAATCAGACAAATTCCCTTCCTAAGACATAAATGATCAAAACCATGCACAACACAGAGGAAAGGACAAGTCCCCCACCGCAGCCCTGGCTATTCTGGACAACCATTTCTTCTGGACAACCAGTTTAGCAAGGCTGAAGGGGAGGGGAGGAGAGCTGGGAGGGGAGAGAGAAGAATGGAAGAGGGACAGAGGGAGGGCAGGAGAGGAGCTGGAGTCACAGGGACACGGTCCTCAGCCCAAGAACAGGTTCCATTCTCTCTCTCTCTCTCTCTCTCTCTCTCTCTCTCTCTCTCTCTCTCACACACACACACACACACACACACACACACACACATATATATGTGTGCATGCAGGTGGAGGCCAGAGGACAGACTTGGGTACTGTTCCTCGAGCACCTCGAGCACTGTCTGTCTTTTCTTGAGACAGGGCCTCTCATTTGGCTTGGAAGGGAGCCTGGGGAACATCCTGTCTGCCTTTCCGGAGCTGGAATTACACCCAGCCTGGCTTTTGTTTAAACATGGGTTCCAGGGATAGAACTTGGTCCTGTGTTTGCAAGGCAAGCGGTCTACGGAGTGAGCTGACTCCCTAGTCCCCATTTTCTCCTTCTGCTGCAAGGGCGAGCCCACGATCTGTAGATGGCACCTGTGTGTATCCCGTTCTCCATTTCCGCTATGAAGTCATCCGCATGGGCCGCTCGGGCAGCTGCCATCACCTGAGCGTCCTCACAGCTATTCAGGCCATAGGCGATGTTGTCCTTCACAGAACCCGAGAACAGCACAGGCTCTTGGCCGACCAGAACCACCTGTGCAGTCAGGGTGGGCGCAGAGGACTGGTACCTCCCTCTCCGTTCCTCCACCGCCTCCGTGGACCCCACCTTCCCACCATGCTCGCTCCTCTCTCCCACCCTCCCTCTCTGGATCCCCGCCCACCTGGCGGTGCAGGTAGCGATGCTCATACTTGGAGACGGGATTGCTGTCCAGCAGCACCTGGCCCTTGGTGGGCTGGTACAGATTCTGCAGCAGGGCAGCCACGGTGCTCTTCCCAGAGCCATTGGGCCCCACCAGCGCCGTCACCTCGCCAGGACGCAGCGTGAACGACAGACCCTGGAAACCCAGGCTGTAGTGGTTAAGGGTCCACCGCTCCTCCCGCAGGGTCCCTCTTCTTCGGATCCTGGCAGAAGCACGATCTGCTTCTTAGCGGCAAAGGATCTGCAGGCTAAGGCGCAACCACCCAGAAGGGGCCGAGGGCCAGGCATCCTGAGGTTCTCCTCCTGAGGCCTCTCACCTGGAGCACAGGCGTGTCAGGGCGACTGGGATAGGAAAAGGAGACGTCTCGGAATTCCACCAGGCCCCGCAGCCTGGACGGGGCCAGCGTCCCTGGCGGGGGCAGATTTGGACTCCGATCCAAGTAGCTAAAAACTTTCTCAGCAGCGCCCACGTTGCTCAGCATATCCCCGTACATGTAAACCAGGGTCTGGAAGACAAGACTGGACCGGTCAGCTTGCACCGGAAGCCAACTCACCAAGTCCTCAAAGGCGCACACACTCCCCACCCCACACCAGCCTCTCCTGCTACTACTCAAAAAAGATCCTCTGCCTTTCAATGTACAATCTGGGTAGAAACAGAGGGGAAGGTTGCTGCAGGGATTGCTTTTTGGTTGGGAACGAAGAGTGGTTGTTTTGAAACAGTCTCGCTAAGCCCAGGTTGGCTTTGAACTTGAAAGCCTCCCTTAGTGTCCCAAGGTCTTAGGATTACTCCCATGCACCACCGCCCAGCCTAATTCAGGTTGGAATTTAAAAGCAGCATCAATATCTCGGTGTTCGGACTTCAGTGTTAAGATACGAAGTCCATACTCCAACAACACTTCAATTCCTAGATCTGTTTACCTCCTGGTCTTGCTTGGACAGGGAATGAATGCCTTTAAAGCAGGCACTGTGGTTAATTCACCTGCGCTGCCACCAGTGGGCTTAACACAACTCTACCACAGAGCAGACTGGATCACACCCAAGACAAGTGGAGATCTGAGCATTGATGGATCTGGGAACTGTTAATTTTTAAGTGTGATAATGGCTTTGTGATTACATATTTAAGATGTTTATAATTAAATAATATGGGTGTGGGGGACACATATCAAACACACTGGGTCATGAGAGTTAGGATTATGTCAGGGTCGGTGTTGGAGTAAGTGTTGGATTAGTGTTAGGGTCAGGTTCGGTGTTGGGGTTCCTATTGGAGTTAAGATAAGGGTAGAGGTGGGGTTAGGGATGGTATTGGCGTTAGGATAAGGGTAGGGGTAGGGTTAGAGTTTGGAATTACAGTAAGGGTTGGGGTTAAGGTAACAGAGTTGGGGTTAGGGTTAGGATTAAGGTAATGATTAGGATAAAGGATAAGGTTGAGGTTGGGGTTGAGGTTAAGGTTAGAGTTCAGATTGAGGTGGTGGTTGAGGATAGGGTTGGTGTTAGGATGAGGATAAGGGTTAAGGTCAGAGTTGGGGTTGGATCTAGGGTTTAGGTTAAGGTTGTACTTGGGTTAAGTTTGGGGTTAGGATTAGGGTTAGTTAGGGTTGGGGTTAATATTGGGTTAGTGTTGGGATTAGCTGGGGTTTCAGGTGGATTTTTATTTGGGTCAGGATTAAGGCTGTTGAGGTTAGGGTTCAGGTTGGGTTTAGAATTCAGTTAATGTTAATCTCATAACAGGGTTAAATTAGGGTTATGGTCGATGTGGATCTGACTGGAGGCTTATGATGAGGGTTATAATGAGTGTTAAAGCTGCTGATGCCTTCTTTACCTTGTCTTTTTTTTTTTTTTTTTTTTTTTTTTTTTTGTTGTTGTTGTCTTTTTGAAACAGGTTCTTCCTGTAGCCTCAGCTGTCCTGAAACTCGCTCTGTAGACCAGGCTGGCCTTGAACTCACAAAGATCCGCCTGCCTCTGCCTCCCGAGTACTAGGATTAAAGGCGTGCACCACCACGCCCGGCATTATTTCTTCTTCTTAAGAAAAATAATTGGTGGATTGGCTGGTGGGTTGGTGTGTAGGTTGATTGGCTAGTTTAGCAAATATAGCTCAAGGCCCAGAAGCCTGGCGAGAAACAGAGACAGAAGGAGCCCATGGGCTCCCCACTCACGTGCACATAATGTCCTACTTCCTCCTGGAAGAGCAGGAAGGAAAGCAGCCCACCCCGGGTGACCTCGCCAGCCAGAATCTGCTGCAAGGCACAGTTCAGAATCAGCACCTGCAAGCCCAAGTGCATCACCTGGAATGGAGAAGAGAGGGGTCAGGCCTAGGAAGTTCTCCCAGTCCATGTGCCTTGTCCTTGCCCTCTCCCTGCAGAAGAAGGCTGGCTCCCCTACCCAGGTCCTCTCCTTACCCTCTGAAAAGGACTGTTTTCCTTCCCCCCTCCCTCCACAGGTCTCTCCCTGCTCTCTACTCAGGGCTGTCTCACCCTCTTTATGAGTAGATACAAGGCTCTTTCCAGGTCTCTTCGCCACCACAGCTTCCGGCATCTCTCCAGGGCTTCCAAATAGCGATCAACCTCGTGCTTCTCAGCCCCAAAGCTGCGCACCGTCTGCAACCCTTTGACTGCTTCCAACACCACCTGCCCTGCCTTGGCCACTTCATTCTGGATCTCCTTAAGCACAGCCTAGGAACACATATAACAGATAACCAGGTTAATATAGCAGAAGACAGAAGCCCCTGCCCCCTACCCAGGGATGTTCCTGCTCTGCCTAACATCAAACTGTGCTTCCCTAGTCCTGTGGGACACTTGTGCTTTTTTCTTTAAACTTTCGTTTGAAGTAGCACTTCCATTCCCAGTGTCCAATGTGGAAAGAGTTGTTTCCCAGGGAGCTAGTCAGGAAAGGTGAGGTGTAATTCAAAATGGATCAAAGACCTAAATGTAAGAGCCAAAACTGTAAAACTATTTTTAAGACTTATTTTATTGACGGGGGCCACTGGATAGATGGCTCAGGGATTAAGAGCACTGGCCACCCTTACAGAGGACTCAGGTTCGATTCGATTCCCAGTACCCACATGGCAGCTAACAACTCCGTAACTCTAGTTCCAGGGGATCCAACACCCTCTTCTGACTACTATGGGCATTGCACAACACAGGTGCACACACACACACACACACACACACACACACACACACATATATATGAGAAAGTAACATACTCACACAAAATAAAATAAAAATAATAAATAAAAATTTTTAAGATTTTTTTAAATTTGTTTCATGTGAATTCAGTGCTCACAGAGACCAGAACAGTGTTGGACTCCCTGGAGCTGTAGTTATAGGCAGTTGTGAGCTGCCCTATGTGGGTGCTGGGAACTGACCTCAGGCCCTCTGCAAGAGCAGCATGTGCTCTTAACCACTGAGCCATTTCTCCACCACCCACCCCCCAAAAATTGTAAAACTCTTAAGAAACATAGGAGAAAGCTTCCTGACACTACATTCAGCAATGAATTCATAGTTAGGAGAGCAAAAGCACAGGCAACAAACACAGCTAAATCACCAAAGTCCAAACTTCCGTGGCTCTGCTTCCTGTGCCTGCTTGAAGATGTGAGGCTCTGTGTCTGCCCCTGCTCCACCCACCTCCTGCCACCAAGCATCCCCACCATGATGGACTCTAATCCCTCTGGAGCTGTAAACTCAAATAAACTCTTCCTTCCGTAAGCTGCCTTGGCCATGCTGTGTCATCACAGCAACAGGAAGGTAACTAATAGAGATGTTGGCCCCAGGATTGTGGGGGTGCTGCTGTGACAGACCTGATCGTGTGGGCTTGGGGATGAACACGGAAGACTTTGGAAGTGTGGACTACAAAAACAGCTGACTGCAGTAAGCGGAGCTTAATGGGCCATTCCAGTAGGAGAGTGGAAGAAAGCAGCACTGAGAGCAAAGTAGTTCCAGAGGGAAATAAAGACTTAAGCAACAACTGGAATATTTTGGCAAAGAGTCTATTTGCTGTCTACCCACAGCCCAAGAGCTTGCCTGAGGCTAAGTTGAAAAGCAATGGACTGGGGCTGGAGAGATGACCTAGCGGTTAAGAGTGCCAACTGCTCTTGCAGAGGTCCTGGGTTCAATCCCCAGCACCCCCATGGCCGCTAAGAACCATCTTTAACTCCATTTCCAGGGGAATCTAACACCCTCTTCTGACCTCCAAGACATTGCATGACGTGGGTGCACAAACCTACATGTAGACAGTACATTCATACACATAAAAAATAAATAAAAATTAAAAAAAAAATTTTTTTAAGAAAATAGGGCTGGAGAGATGGCCTAGTGGTTAAGAGCACCGACCGCTCTTACAGAGGACCCGGGTTCGATCCCCAGCACCCACATGGCAGCCGAGAACCATCTGAAACTCCAATTCCAGGAGAACTCCAGTTCCAGGGGAATCCGACACCCTCTTCTGACCTCTGCGGCATTGCATGACACAGGTGCACAAACTTGCATGCAGCCAGTACATTTATACACATACAAAAATAAATAAAATAAAAATTAAAAAAAAAAGAAAACCAATGGACTAATTTCTTTGGTAGAGGATATTTCAAGACAGCCTAATGTAGAAATGGTAGCATGGCTATTAATGATGAATATTATGCAAATCTACAGTGAAAAAGAGCAAAAGGGGCAGAAAGAAATGCAGAATGCACAGTTTGGATTGAAAAATAGCACTAAGAAGATTAATGTTGGTGCCAAGGCATGTGCTGAAGAAGCTCTCTTTGATAAAGAGATTAAAGCTTTTAAGCACAGGCTTAGAGATTTGTACTTAAACAATGGAAAGAGTATCTTCAGGGGAAGACCACACCCAGCTAAGCTTCCAACTTGTGAAAGGAAAAGGTCTAAAGTGTTTCCTAGAGAACTGCAACCCATAAAAGCTGCTGGTAATGTAGATGGCATGGCCCAGGGTCCATCCCAAACTGGCAGCACTTAGCAGTGCTGGCTTTACGGACATGAAAGGTACAAGAGTGAAGGGGCCATCAGTCCTTCCCCCGTGATTTTAGAGAGCTGAGGATGCTGGGCAGCATGCAGCAGTGGCGTCCCTGCATAAAGAAGTCCCTGACAGGCCATCATGTGAAGCTGTGAAGGCGAAGCCTGGTTGGCAATCGAGACTCCAAGATGTTCGAGAAGCCAAAGCTGGGAGACATCTGCCAGGGAGAGCTGCATACAGGGAGTGGTACCAGCCCAAGAAAGAGATGTATGCTGCAGGCAGCAAAGCTGGGGGAACTGAGCCATCTAAGCCCTTTGCCAGACATGGAGCTACAGGACTTGTATTTTCCCTGCTGGGTTTCGTCTTGTTTGCTGCAGTATTTCCTCACTGTGCCCCATTCCTTCCTTTTGGAATAGGAATGTGTATTCAGTTCCATTGTATGTTGGAAGAAGGTGATTTGTCTTTCAATTTTACAGGGCCTTCCAATTAAGAGATTGCCTTGAGTCTCAGAAAAGACTGCATTCTGGAATTTTAAATAGTATTTTGACTATGAGGACTTTTAAGATTGAACTAAACGCATTTTGTATTTTATATGGTCTTGTGCTATGGGGGGGGGTCATGGAGTACAATGTGGTGGTTTGAATGCCTCCCACAGGCTCCAAGTAGTTGGATATTTTGTCCACAGTTGGCGGCCCTGTTTGGGGAGATCTTAGAAGGTCTACTCTTGCTGGAGGAAGAACGTCACTGGAGGGTGGGCTTAGAGAGTTCTTAAGCCTTGCTGATTTCAAGTATCCTGCTTCCTGTGCCCTCTTGAAGGTGTGAGCCTTTGCTTTCTTCTACTGCTCACCCACCTCCTGCTATGATGCCTCCCCGCTGTGATGGAATCTAATCAAATAAACTCTTCCTTTATTTGTTTGTTTGTTTGTTTTGTTTTGGGTTTTTTTGGTCTTTTTGAAAGGTCTCCCTGAGGCTCCAGCTGGCCTGGAACTCACTACAGATACCAGGCTGGCCTTGAACTCACAGAAATCCACCTGCCTCTGCCTCCCAAGTGCTGGAATTAAAGGCATGCACCACCACACCCAGCTTTCTTTAAGATGAGATAGATAGATGATAGATAGATAGATAGATAGATAGATAGATAGATAGATAGATAAATCTTTTGTGCATCATAGGACCCTGTCCACAGAGAAAAATTCATCAGAAAATGCAAGACCATCTTTGTAAATTACACATCTGATAAGAGAGCTGAGTGGATGCTATTCTGGGATAAAGGCAGGGCTGAGTCATTCCAACTTGAGAGCTAGACCGTTTTGCCCCAGCATTGCCTGGGCTCAGGGTAATGTTGCTGCTGCTGCCAAAGCCGCTTCTGAGCAAGACTGTTATCTACCCATGAAGAGTTAACCACAAGAAGCCACAGCTGTGAAGTGTGGGTGGCAGTTGCAAAGTACAGGTGGCAGTTAGGACCAGAGCTAGTGCTGAGCCACTTCTGACTCAGGACAAGACTGTCAGTGCCTCAAGGCAAGGCTTTCACGAGAAGCCCCAACAGTAACCATTCCAGGATGCTGACAGTGAAACACAGTGTAGTGTAGTGTAGAAACACCACACACACACACACACACACACACACAGTCACATCTCTCTCACACACACACAAATTCTCACCTTTTCTCACACACACAATCGCATACACACACATTAAACAATAATAATAAAGAAAGAAATTCAAAGCAGCAGAGAACAACAAACTCGGGAACGATCTGGGGAAATTAGAACTCTTATACACTGAAAGACACGTTGAAAAGTGACAAAAGGGGTAAGTTCATGTCATGTATGTTCTCCTACGATACAAGGAGTGGCAAAGGAGGATCTGACACTAACACTCCAGACCTCCTGACGCATCCTCCCTCCCCTGCAGTCCACTTGATTATTTCTGCTAAGGTTAAAGGGAAAACACTCTGTCTAAAACTTTAATATGGCCAGGCGTGGTGGTGCACGCCTTTAATCCCAGCACTCAGGAGGCAGAGGCAAGCGGATCTCTGTGAGTTCAAGGCCAACCTGGTATACAGTGAGTTCCAGGACAGCTGGGGCTACAGGGAGACCCTGTCTCAAAAAGACCAAAAAAAAAGAAAGAAAAGAAAAAGATAAACCTTCTAAGATGTCCTTTACAATCATTTGTGGGGAGAGTTTATACAGATCTCTGATAAGCTAATGAAAAACATCACCTTCCCAGAAAGATGCCCCCCATTCCTCCCTCATACACACCATTTCACACACATAACATTTTTGCTTATAAGTCCAGTGAATCACAAACCTCCTCAACTCAATAAATGACTGACTAAGCAAAATGTGATATAAACTGTAAGGGAAAAAACTGTAAGGGCTAAAAAGAAGCTGCTGATCTCTCTCTCTCTCTCTCTCTCTCTCTCTCTCTCTCTCTCTTTCTCTGTCTCTCTTTCTCTGTCTCCTCATCTCACTTTCTCTGTCATCCTGCAGCTTGTCTGTGAAGCCCCGCTCATCTCTAAACTTTAGTCCCCCCCCCACCCCAGGGCGCCTGAACATGCGCATGTACCTGGTGTCGGAAATTGTACACCTTTTCCGCTGCTATTGTGAGGGGCAGATCCAGCAGGGAGAGGAAGGTGAGCCG
Organism: Rhizomys pruinosus; assembly: GCA_009823505.1. Lineage (NCBI taxonomy): Eukaryota > Metazoa > Chordata > Mammalia > Rodentia > Spalacidae > Rhizomys > Rhizomys pruinosus. Next base: position 686,431 of record VZQC01003082.1, read on the forward strand.
GGGTGACACCTGGAGCATGAAGAGGTAGAGTCCAATCACCTTCACCAGGCTTCGCAGCAGGACGTTGGTATTTAAAGGGAGCCAGCGGCTCATCAGGGAGGTGTCCGAGCTTAGCCGAGAACTCAGCTCCCCTGGGGAGACGGAGAAGATGAGGGGTCCACGCACACTGCAGAGCTCCCAGAACTCCCTCTGGGCCACACACACACACAACACACACACACACACACACACACCTCAACCCTCCTTCCCTTGCAGAGAGGCACGGGGCTGCATCTCTAACCTGACCCCTCCCCCAAAACTCCAGGTCCCCGAAGTGGGTGACTGGAGAGTAACTCGGAGAAAGAATGGCAGAGGAGCCTAGACCTGGACGGGGCCCCACCTATAGTAGTCTCCTGGAAGAAACCAAGGTCTTGACGCAGCAGGGAGGAGAAGAGCCGCTCTCGTATCCGAAGGTTGATTCTGGACATGGTGAAGAGAAAGCAGCCTCCTCGGCAGCCGGCAGACAAGGAGCTGCGGACAGGAAGGACGGAGACGGCAGGAAAGTGAAGCAGAAAGAATGGTGGGGAGGAGGGAGAGTTGGTGAGGGAAGAAGTCGGGGAAAGAAAGCCAGAGGCCAGAGAGAAAGGAGAGGAGGAGAGGGAGGAGGAGAAGAGGGGAGGAGGAGGAGGGAGGAGGAGGAGGAGGAGGAGGAGGAGGAGGTATATGTAAATAAACAGAAGACAGGGGAGACACACTGAGCTAGATGCAGAATCAAACTCACATGTACAAATTCCCAAGTACCCATGGACTCACTCCAAGCCCCCCACACACAGAGAGATTGTAATAACAATGGAAACAGCCTCCCAGTGCTTTCTTCTGGCCTGGCCTCCTTCTGTGTTGTGACTGGGCTTCTCTGTCTTCTTGGTCTCTCTCCTTCCCAGTGGCAAAGTACAGGTTCCGCTATGGAACCTGCAGCCACTATTCCCCACCCTCCCATTCTCCAGAGCCTCAGAGTCACATCGGTCACATCTTTCCTCCTTGGGGAATTCCTCTTACAGCAAGCAAATCCTTACAATAAAACTTAAGAAAAGTGTAAAAGACATAAGAGCAAATGTTTTTAAAAGTATGGGTTTGTAGTGCAACTTTAGCTTCCATATTTAAAAGGCTGTTGGAATAATCAGAAATGAACTCATGAGGGTTGGGATCTGGACACTTACAGCAAGGACAGAAAAAAAGCCACCAATAGAGCCAGGCATGGTGGTGCACGCCATTAATCCTAGCACTCAGAAGGCAGAGGCAGGCAGATCTCTGTTAGTTCATGGCCAGCCTAGTCTACAAAGTGAGTTCCAGGACAGCTGGGACTAAAAGGGAGACCCTGTCTCAAAAACACCCCACCAAAAAAGCCACCAATAGGAGAAATATGTGTTGCACATGTGAATGTGCATATGTGTGTGTATATTGTATGCACTCAATTTGTGCATGGGTATGTACATGCATGTTCCATGCATGTGAAGGCTAGCAGCAGTTGACATCAGATGTCCTCCTGGATCAGTCCCTGCTTTATGTTTTGAGACAGGGTCTCTCAGTGCACCTAGAGCTCACCATTTCCACCAGCCCTTGGGGTCCACCTGTCTCCACCCCACCCCACCCCACCCCACCCCGGGCACTGGGGTTACAGACTCACACCACAGTCCCATACTTTAGGGTCTAGAGGAGAAAAGTTCTCCAAAGGGAGCACAGGGGGTTTGAAAGAAGAAGAAAGTTCATTCACACTAGCTACAGAAGGGATCAATAATAAAATCTACCATGGGCTGGAGAGATGGCTCAGCAGTTAAGAGCACTGGCTGCTTTTGCAGAGGACCCAGGTTCAATTCCCAGCACCCACATGGTGGCTAACAACTGTCCTTTAATTCCAGTTCCAGGGGGAATCCAGTGCCCTCTTCTGACCTCCATGGGCATTTCACAACATGGGTACGTTTACATACATGCAAGTAATACACTCATACACATAAAATAATAAGAATAATTTTTTTTGTCGTTTTGAGATGAGGTCTCCTTGTAGCCACAGCTGGCCTGGAACTCGCTATGAAGATCAGGCTGGCATCAATCACACACAGAGATTTGCCTGCCTGTGTCTCCTAAGGGCTGGGCTTAAAGGTGTGTGCCATCATACACAGGTATAAATAAGAAATGAAAAATAAAAATAAAAAAGATCTAGCAGAGCCAAATGCTGCAGAGAAGCCAACGAGAGTCAACGCCTGATTTGAAAAGGGGGGGAGAGGGGAAGCAGTGAATTGACCCCAAAATGCTCATGTGTCCTAGCCAAAAAAAAAGCAAAACTAGATGAGGAGCATAAGGAAGAGCTAGGGTGACGACAAAGCCAGTGCCTGCTTGAATCTGCACCTCCGTGCCTGACCCGTCTCACCCAGTCCTAGCAACTACTTTATTATTTGAGACAGCATTCATAAAACACAAAGTAAGCCAGACATAAGGAAAAGACTTAAGAAGCTGGAAAGAGAGGTGACCAGCCTCTAAACAAGAGCTTCAGAGACTGGCACAGCCAGGGAGCTGCCCACCTACTGGGAGACTCCAGAGGGGACACGTGGGGGTGGGAGGGAAGAGGCCACAGGGAGGGCCAGAATGTGGTGACACCCCATCTGCTCCCCATCCATCCCTATTTATACCTATAACAACAAAAAATAAACTTCGAGGGCGTTGAATAAATATGGATGAAAGAAGAGATGAGTGGATACCACCAAACATTGAATAAATGCATGGATATTTCAGCTTAAGTATTTTGTAATACTTAGAGTAAAACAGGAGTGAGGACCCCTAAGCAGACGTGGGTCTAGCAAAGGGACTAGATTACCATCACCTACTTACCTCCCAACAGAGAACAGGCACATGAAAAAGATGGCGCTGGTAAAAGCATCAGGGTCAAAATTACCTCCCAGGATGTCAATCACACGACCAGAATAGTGAGGGATTAAAGTCTCCCCTGAAAGAGGAATAAAAGAAGTGAGTGTGCCCCCCAAGGCCCTTCTCCCTCCTCCACCCCACTATGGCCTCCCTCACTCACCCAACACTGCCAATACAAGGAAGAAGAAGGCGGACAGGAGGAAAGGCAGGTCTGGTCTGGAGAGATTCATCAACCTCCACATTAGGGCTTTGCTGTTCTCCTCGCCCGGTTCCCGCTCCTGGCCTTCTGGAGCACTCAGCACAGCCCACACGGCCCAGCCCAGCACCGCAGCCCCATAGCCAGACAGCAGCCAGCCCCAAGAGGCAGAAGCCACTCGGACCGCCGGGGCGCTCAAGGTGCCACCAACCAGGCCTCTCAGTGAAAGAAACAGGGGGGTGGTCAGGCAGAGCAACGGCAAGACGGTCTCCGCAAGTCCCAGGAGCCCGCCCAGCTTCAGCAGCGCCCACAGTCCTCCAAGCCGCAGGGTCCCCTCCAGCCAGAGTCCGGGAAGCCCGTGGGGCAGCAGATCCCCCAGAGTCCCTTGCAGCAGCCAGAGTAAGGCTGCGTCCAGCAGCAGCAGGGAGACCCAGGGCCTCAGGTCAGGGAGCCGCATGGTGAGCCCGGGGCTGCGGGGAGAAGCGGAGAAATGAGAGGAGGTTTCCTTCTGGTTCAGACTCTACGGCGGAACCGGTTCTTCGGCTTCTCTTTATCCAGCCTCACCCCGAAGAGCATCTCTCCTAGGATCAATGGCGTGCAGCCTGTCCCAGGGAGCTTTGGGGTGGGGGGGTGGGGGGGCGGAGCAGAAAGACAGAGACAGAGAAAAGAGACCCTGTCTCAGGCCACCACACCTGTACCCACGAAGCCCCAGAAAATCAAGAAGTCTGAGCCCCAGCCACACCCATTCCTGGGGGGGGGGGTGGCACAGGGCTGGGGCAGAGCTCAGGGCGTGTACGTAGAGGTACACGGTAGGGTCTTGGAAATTTGAAGAAGGGCAATAGGTGCGCAGAATAGGACATGGGGCAATGGGTGCGGGCAGGCGACCTGGGGGCACAGGGTTGGGGCTAGGCACCGGGGGTATTGGCGTCAGGGCAGGGGACCTGGGGCATTGAGTTGGGGCCGGGCACCTGGGGTATTGGAATCAGGGCAGGAGACCTGGGGCTTTGGGTGCCGACCTGGGGGCACTAAGTGCGGGGCAGGGCGTGGGACAGGGGGCGTAGGATCGAGAACGCAAGGCGCGCGCTGGGCAAAGGGAGTGGGGATGGGACCCCCGAGGGTTTGGGAATGGGTTGTGCTCCGGGTTTCAATCCACCAGAACTGACCTGCGGTGGCGGGACAGCAGCTCCACACGGCGTTCCGGTTAAGTGCTGGGGACTGCTTCTGAAACCCGCTCCTTCTCGTCTGGGCTCCCCCTGGGTGAGTCCGGACGCTCAGACTAAGAGGGCGCGGGATCCTGGCTTTCGCTTTCATTTCCCGGCCCAGGCGGAAGCTTCGCAGCTCGGCCAGCAGGGGGCGCCCGACACCCGCGCTCGGAGCGCAGGTCCCCAACGCGGCTAGCCCTCTCAGCCTTGGTGGCGGTTACAGAGAAATGCTGTAAAACTTCCACGGTCTGAGAAACCCCATTGCATTTCCCTAGTTACTCCCTCAAGCTCGAACCTATTTTAGAAGCACCTTTGGACTACGAATATAGAACTCAGTGGTAGAGAACACGTGCTTGGAGCCCTAGGTTCAATCCCCAGTCCTCCAAAAGGGAGACGCTGGGGGGTGGGTGGGGAAGGAAAGTAGAAAGATAAACGAAAGGACAAGGACGAGGAGGAAGGGGAGTAGGAGGAGTTCCTCTTTTTCCAGGCAAGCTCAGGAGCCAGACCCTGACACCAGGCCCAAATAGAACGCCTCAATCCCACTCAACAGCCACAGATTTCCACTCAGAGATTTTTGAACCCAGGAGATTCTAGCCGTTTGTCTGAATACTTCTCAGCATAGCACCTGGGGGGCGTGCACTGACTTTGTGCTTTGAATTGTGCTGGAAAGGCAGTCTGCAGGGAGGGAGGTGCTGGGAACTGCTCCAAGTCAACATTATCAGAACAGCAATCCAGTTTCCACCTGTGCTGCTTCACCCCATTGGAACCTGCAGTTGTGCTTACTGCAGAAACCACTCCTCTGCGTTCAAGGGTAGAGCCCTTGCCCAGCATGCTGAGGCCCTGGGTTCCATCTTCAGCACTGGAAAAACACAGTCTTTGTTGCACACCATCTTGTTCAACACAGAACCATGTTCAGAAATGACTCATCAAGCTATAAAAATAAATTAAAAATCCCCTTTGAAATGCTATTGGTGTGACTGCCAGTGAGTCACATCAAGTTTACAAGGTGGAAGGAAGGGGGATTGAAACAGTGTCACTAACCTGTCTCCTCTCCTATCAGTTCTGGGATTTTGGGATCTCTCTAACAAGGAAGCTCATGCCTAGCCGCTTTGGGCTTCCCGCATCCCCTTTGATGATCTGGTTCTTCATCTTCCCTGCAGTTCCCTCCTGAACCAGGAATTTTCAGTGTCTGGGTCTTTTTTCCACCTTAACTCTTTCACCTTCTCCTCCAATTCCCCACTCAGGGACTCTGGTTTATCTCCTTGTCCTGCTCACTCACAGTCTGGTCATCTTTCAGTTAGACGTGTTACATACATCTTTCTGAGCCCCAGTGAGCATCGTTACATTCAATACCCAATATCACAAAGCTGGAATAAATGTCATCCTCCTCTACAACGTGAAAGACAATTGCTTTCGGTACCCTTCCTCTCCTAGTCGTCCAAGCTGCTGCCAAGTGACCCTCCACTGGAGTCTCAAGACCGAAGCCACAAATGACTGTCCAAAGAGAAAGACAGTTGGTTCTGGTCCTGGAGATATGGAAAGGAAACCAGGAAGCTCTCGGGGGTGCTTTCCTGCTTAGGTAGGAGTTGGATCCCTACTCATTCAAAACTTCTCATGACTTCCTGTCTGCTCACTACACCTCCCTCCAAACAACAACCCACGACCCTCCCCCATCCAGCCACAACACACAGAGAGAGACATGTATAACTGTTTTATTGTACTTAGAGGACACCCAGGGTGGGAGGTGCCCAGAGAAACAAAGAGCACACAGAAGGGGGAGCTCAGCCCATCTCTGCCCCCAGAGCTCTCTCTGTCTCTGGCCCAGGTTGAGCCCCTCCTTGTCCTGGTACTAAAGCTGGCTTGGGTCCCTGTGTCCACCAGGCTCATCAGAGGAGGCCTGTCTGCCAACCACCAGCTTCACTGACTGGCCTCTCGGTACTTGTGCATCAGATCACTGACGTCTGAACTTTCCACTTTGACCCAGCCATCTTCCTTCATGTGGTACACTGTGGACAAATGAGAAAACCATGGTAACATCACCCTTCACTCAATCCCCAGTCCTGCAAAAGGGAGAAGCTGGGGAGAGGAGGTGGGGAGGAGGGGTAGGAGGAGGAGGAGGAGGAGGAGGAGGAGGAGGAGGAGGA
>VZQC01003082.1:693849-751919 GCA_009823505.1 Rhizomys pruinosus
GAGGAAGGGGAGGAGGTGGAGGAGGAGGAGGAGGAGGAGGAGGAGGAGGAGGAGGAGGGGTAGGAGGGGGAAGAGGAAGGAAGGTATGAAGGTAAAGGAAAGGAGGAGGAGGAAGGGGAGGAAGAGGAGGAGGAAGAGGAGGAGGGGGAGGTAAGTTCCCTTCGGTGGCATGGTTCTGATGGCAGCAACAACACACACACACACACACACACACACACACACACACACACGCATGCACTCACACACATGCTCCTCAGACGCTTTTATCTGGAACTTCAATGTCCTCAGACACTGAAAACCTCACCCCCCCCAATCTCTCATTCTAAAATCTTCCTCCCTTTTTTCTAGGCACTGGGGGGACATTGGTCTCTTACTATTGACAACGCCTCCAGAATAGCTGTCTCTGTGGGTGGCATGAACAATAGCCCTACGGCCAAGGTCATAGGCCTCCTCAGGACTGAGATCAGGCCGGTACCCACTGTCCATGACCCCATAGGCATAGCTGTTCCCACTGCCGGTGGAGAACATCTGTCCAGAGAGCCGAGTCCCGTCCTCATTCACATAGTACAGTCCTGGTCCCTACAAGATGGAATAGAGGCTCCGAGTTGAATCCGGAGAGGACCTTGTGGGCAACAGAGACTCAAGTGTGACAAAAGAGTGAAATAACCACAGGGACATTTGAATGGGGACAGAGTTTTGGCAAAATCACAGAACTTTAGAAATAATTGAGGAAAATCAACTTGGATCCAGCAATTTTAGCAAAAGGGATAAGCTTACACAGAAGGGCTGGCACTTCACCGAGAAGTAATTCTCGGATGTGTTGGACCCACTCCAGAACCAGGTACTTGACACACCATGTATCTTGTAGTGGTTGGGGGTGGTGCAGTGGGGAAGAGCTCTCTCACATGGGGGGGAGCATGGGAACAAGGCACCCACCTTCTTGTCCCAGCCACAGATCATGCTGCCCATGGACAGACCCATGCCCCGGTACTGGCACATCATGTTGGAGAGCAGCTTTGACGCAGCTGACACCGAGATGCGCTCCCCGTTCCTCAGATAGTACAGCCTGGGTAAAGAGAAGGAGGATTTAGAGGTGACAGTAGAAAGTTCACTCTCTCTCATAGGGTTTGGGGAGAGTAGGCTGCAGAGATGAACATTTAGAAGGAATGAACTTTTTTTCATTTTTTTTTCAGAGAAAGATCTGAAATTTAAAATGCCTTTAAATCAATGTCTTTTTTATAGAATTCTTCAATATTTATTTGTTTATTTATTATTTTTATGTGTATGAGTGTACTATCTGCATGTAGGTTGGTGCACCCGTGTCATCCTTTAAATCAATGTCTTTTTTATAGAATTCTTCAATATTTATTTGTTTATTATTTTTATGTGTATGAGTGTACTATCTGCATGTAGGTTGGTGCACCCGTGTCATGCAATGCCGCGAAGGTCAGAAGAGGGCATCGGATTTCCCTGGAACTGGAGTTAAAGACGGTTCTTAGCCACCATGTGGGTGCTGAACCCGGGTCCTCTGCAAGAGCAGTCAGTGCTCTTAACAGCTGAGCCATCTCTCCAGCCCGTAAACCAATGCCTTTAATCCCAGCACTTGGAAGGCAGAGGCAAGAGGATCTCTGTGAGTTCCAGGCCAGCTGGGGCTCCAGGGAAACCTTGTCTCAAAAAATACACCCCCCCCAAAAAAAAAGTCTACACTATATAAAGAAAATCTAGTAAAGGACACTACTGCGCTGGAGCTGACAGTTCTTCTGTCAAGTAATCCACGGATTACCTGGAGGAACACAGACTAAGACTGGGGAGGTGGTTGTTGGTTTTAAGACAGGGTCTCACTATGTAGTTCTGGCTGGCCTTTGGAAGAAGGTTTTTAATCACCCAGAGGCTGTTTTATTAAATACTCTGTTAGCACTAAGATGGACCACAGGGGACAAGAGTAAGGAACAGGGGCCCAGAAGAGCAGAGAACTGAAAAAATGAGATGAGAGAATTCACATACCTGCACTCTTTGGCCAACAGCCTCTCCCAGTACTGACAATCGGCTGCACAGCCGGACATGGTGCCAAGCAGGTAAGGGTTGATCTCAATCACCTTGTTCACCCTTAAGGTGTCTGGAAGAATTTGAGAGCAGAGGAATGAGCTCCCAGCTCTTCTGGGTGCCCTAAGTCAATATCTGCTCAGGCTCTGATGCGGACATTGGACTCTACAGAGCAAAAAGACCAGCTCCAAGACTCTGCCAGCAAGAGCACCAAGAGCACGCTCACTCACCAATGTAACTCCCTGCTGAGGCCCTGGAGTCCACAGCTACGATGACTCCATGCTGGAACTTGAAGGCCAGTGTGGTTGTGCCATGGGCCATCTCAATCTGAACATTCCTTTCATGGTCACCACCGAAGGACCTCAGGAATTCAGTGGGCTGAGAGGGAAGAGGCAGGGAAGGGGGGGGGGCAATGAACACCGCTGTAGCTGGAGGCTCCAGGAACTGAGGGGTCCCTAGATTCTCTAACCACCAATAACCACAATTTAGAAGGAAACAGTTTAGGAGAAGGAAAAAGAAGAGGTTTGCACACCAACCCTTCCATTTTCTGGACTAGGGAACAAAGGTCTCCGGAATAACTAAACATTATACTGCTGATTTGAAGGTGGGCCTGCATTCGCCAGAGGTATTTTACTAACTTGTTCCTAAGGGGCTTAAGACCTAGAAGACTTAACTCATTCCAGAACCCTCAGGGGTGAGCTGCTGAGCTGGTCACACAAGTCTTCCCCAACACAGTGTACTGTCCCTACCCTCTGTTAACACAGAAGACTGATTCGTGCCGGTAGAGGAAGAGCAGGAAAGCCCTTTTGTGTTTCATGGGGTACCCCCACTCATCTCTCCCTCTTTACCCTAAGCTACACTGCCTGGCTGTCAGGTCCCCAACTCCACGTGGGCTCCTCAGGGCAGGCTTTCATGCCGCTCTCGTGGACTGAAGGCTAGCCTGACCCCCCCAACCCCACCCACCCCTGCTTCCCTGACTCTGGCAGGGCAGCCTCTAAGCAGACCTTCCTTCTTCCTGTGCGTCCTCTCAGCGTGCATCTCTCAAGGGTCCTGCAACCCTCACCTGCATTCCCCTGGGGACAGCGAGCTCCGGGGTGTGCGAGGAGAAACTGTAGTGTCCCGGGTCCGAGCCATGCCCGCTTCCCCCATCCAGGGCAGCCCAGTCGGGCCGCTGGCCCCGGGGGGCTCCACACACATCCAGTAACGCCATGACCGCTCAGCCCGGAGCTCCGTCGACTCTCCGACAAGGAAGTGAAAGCGAAAGCCACTGCACCAAGGGGAGGGAACCAGATCCTTTTTCCCCTCGTCCCACTGCCCTTTATGAGAAAAGCCCAATCAATGGGTGCCTGAACCTGGGGTGGCATATTGGAAACGAGCTTCCCTGCCCCATGACCGGGCGACCATATGGGGAATGGGCTGTGGGAGGGAAGAAAACGCGAGGCTTCGGGGACTCCCGGAAGAGGGGTATAGTGAGATCCCAAAGACAGGTGAACCGCTGAAGGTCCTGTCACCTAAAGAGAGCGCCACCAAAAAGCTGGAGTCCCGGAGGGCGGGAGCGAGTCACCAAGACAGGCGTGCGCTCTAGGGATGGGTGCAGTGTTCAAATGAGCATCACTGTATTTAAAACTCTGGGAACGGTGTGTGTAGGTGGGTACTGCATCGTTAGGACAGGTCCTGGGGAAACCAGAAAAAAAGACACCCCAGCATAGCGGAAAGGGCGCGCCTAGAAGTCGCATCTGGTTCTCTCCATGTGGCCCCTCCCGGTTCAGGTCTCGCCACCCTGAGGCAGCCCAGGAGGATTTCCCTGCTGGCGGCTGCTGTTCGTCAGGCTCCAGGCAGTGCTGAGTGGTCCTTCCTTGAACACTAAACTCCGCCTCTCTTTGCAACCTGTGCTGGCCTCCTCTGCCCAGCAACTGCTGATGTCACACTTCCCTGCCCTCGAGAGGATCCTGCCCAGTTTTCTGAGGTTATCCCGGGAGGAGGCAGGTGCGAGGTTTGGAAAGGACCGGAGGGACGAGTGGGGCGCGCGGGAGTCGCCTTGGCTCCGGCGCTGGCTTCCTCCAGCTGCGCCCACCCTCCACCGCCGGGACGTGGGGAGGGCTCTGAGCTGCAGATGCGCTGCCCTGGGTGGGTGCGGAGAGGGACTGCCTCTCGATCTAGCCCAGCATTGGGAGCCTGCGAGTGGGTGACGGGAAAGTAAGATGGAAACCACAAAAAGGTTTTGTTTTAACTGAAGAGAGGAGAAGAGATGATCCCGCCATAAAGGGCAGAATTCTGACCGAGGCCCAGCCCTCAGGGCGCCACGAAGTGCGCTGTGAAGCAAACTGAGCCCTTGCTGGGTGTGAAAATCAAGGAAACTACAGTAGAAAACACGTTTTATGGGGCTGGAGAGATGGCCTAGCGGTTAAGAGCGCCGACCGCTCTTACAGAGGACCCGGGTTCGATCCCCAGCACCCACATGGCGGCCGAGAGCCGTCTGAAACTCCAATTCCAGGAGAACTCCAGTTCCAGGGGAATCCGAGACCCTCTTCTGACCTCCGCGGCATTGCACGACACGGGTGCACAGACTTGCATGCAGACAGTACATTCATACACATACAGAGATAAATAAAATTAATAAAAAAAATTAAAAAAAAAAGAAAACACGTTTTATTATAAATATCAAGAGCCCACAAGATATCCATGGTCCAACGTGCACCTTTAGTCAACTACAAGCAGCTAGCTAGTCTTCCCTTCTGTGCGAATGGGAGTTTCTTCTCATTTTCCGAGTGGTATCTATACCCTGCCTTTAGAGCCAGGGATTCCTGTTTGTCTTCTGGTAAGGATGCGTTGGGTTATCAAGAGGGGCTGGGGATGCAACCAGGTTGGCGAGAGCTTGGCCAGCGAGCAAGAAGTCCCAGGTTTCATCGCCAGCATAGCAAAACAACAGGCATGTGGGTGCATGTCGGTAACACCAGCGCAGAACGCGGGAGGTAAAGGCAGGAGGATCAGGAGTTCAAGGTCATCCAAGTAGGAAGTCAGCCTGGGATGCAGGAGACCCTGTCCCAGAGCTGGGAGGGACTGAAGAGGAAGTAACACTCATGACAAATTTCAGGCACCACTTTGGGGGATTCCGTATTAGCTTTAACAGCTCCTCTCAGTAGCTGTCTACTAAACACGGATGGGTCCCAGGTTCACAGCAGAAGACAGTAGAGAGAGGGGCAGTGGGTGGGCCCCCAGCCTGTCACTCAGGAGCACCTGCAGGAGCCTCCACCATGGCCAAGTAGGGCCCCCTTTTCTCCATAAGCTGCTGATGGGTGCCCTGCTCACAAATGCTGCCCCCTTTCAGAAAGAGGATGTGGTCGGCCTGCTCCACCAGGCTGAGCTGCTGGGTGATGAGAAGCACGGTCTGGGAGGCCCTGTCCGGGCTCTCATACAGGAGCTGCTGGACCTGCAGATAAAAGACACAGACCTGTCAGAGGTGAGGACTAGGCCGAGTCCAGCCCCCAGGGCTCTTGCCTCCAAGGCTGTGGCAGATTTCACAGCATCACTGCCTCTCTGCCAACAACCCCAAGATGCCAAAGAGTCCTGCTTTGAACGCCTCTCTCCAAACCTTTGTTTTGTTAAAGACTATTGATATGAAGTGGTGCAAACGAAATACGGTCCAGAAGAGTAAGAGGTGCTGAATAGTCTCTCTTCTCTGCTTGTAGACTGATAATTTTTTGTTTTGAAGGGGATGTACTGGGGTAGGTAGGACCCTATCCCAGTACATCCCCTTCAAAGTTCACATCCTCTTCTTTATTTTTGAATGATCCACTCATGGACTGGAAATTTTTCTATTAAATTTAAAGAACTATAACTCTGTGGTAACGAGTCTGAGAATCCTGTCAGGTTGACATGGATTTGGGTCCAGGCTCTTAACATCTGTGTGACATTAAGCAGGTTAGTCAACCTCCTTAAGTCTCTATATTTTGTCATCCGCAGAATAAGTACAGCATAGGCCGTAACACAAGAACTCCCAGTGAATAAATGAGTGATGTACTGAGCATCTGGTACACAGTATGGTGCTATTAGCATAGTCTGTAGATGTCTTTTCTAAGTGGTTCTAAGTATCCTGGGGAAAAAGCTAATGAGAGCTGAGAATTCCAAGGGTAAGTTAGGGTAATTATGATGCTGAGATGAGAAAATGAAGATTCAGTGGGACCTTAGGCATTAAAAAGATGGCTCTCAAGCCGGGCATGGTGGCACACGCCTTTAATCCTAGCACTTGGGAGACAGAGGCAGGTGGATCTTTGTGAGTTCAAGGCCAGCCTGGTCTACAGAGTGAGTTCCAGGACAACTACGGCTACAGGGAGACCCTGTCTAAAAAAGAGGAAAAAAAACCGCCTGGCTACAGGTGAGTTCCAGGAACACTACGGTACAGGGAGACCCTGTTTAAAACAAGAGGAAAAAAAAAACAAGAAAAAAGATGGCCTCAGCCATTACAGAGTATATATAACTTCATCACAAATGCAGGAGAATAAGTGACCATAGTGCAAGTCAAGGTTCATCACAATGCAACATCTACAATCAACCCCTACACTAAGGCTCGGGGACCATTGTAGAAGAAGGGTGTGGAAGCCAGGGTGGTGGCGCACGCCTTTAATCTCAATTGTCAGGGAGACCCTGTCTCGAAAAGACGAAGAAGAAGAAGAAGGAGGAGGAGGAGGAGGAGGAGGAGGAGGAGGAGGAGGAGGAGGAAGAGCGTAAGAGCCAAGGCTGCTGGTGCTAGACAGTGTCTCTGAGACACAACAGGAAAGCTGCACCCATGAACTCTCAACAACATGGTCTCTAATCAAGACCTGCATAATGACACCAGGTGACAGCAACGTGGATGGGGGAAATTTCACAAGATTGCACCTTTCGATGGAGAGCTATAGGCAATTGATGGCTACTGAAAGAGGGAGAATCATTTCTCTCCAAGGATGAACTCCCTGATAGGGTACCCAGTCCCAAGGGGCCAGCCCCAAACACATGTACAAATCTTCAACACTAAATGGATTGAATAGGCTGCATATATGTATAGATATAGATATGTATAGATATAGATATATATATGTAACAATAATAATTTTAAAAAGGTCATGAATTCAAGAAGGAATGGGGAGGACACAGAAGTACTTGGATCAGGGTGAGGGAGAGGTGGAAAATTATGTAAATACAATAAATACATCAGGGTAACTCCCAGCTCTCAATAGGCAGAGGCAGGAAGGGCAGGAAGATCAAAAAACATTGAGATGATTGTGCAGACAGTACACTCATACCCATAAAAAAATAATAAAAAAAAATCCTCTCACCCGTTGCTGGCTGTTGGCATCCAGGGCACTGGTGGCATCGTCCAGGATGAGTAGACGTGGCTGCCGGATCAATGCTCTGGCCAAGGCTACTGCCTGCCGCTGACCTCCTGACAGCTGGTTCCCAGACTCACCTACCTCTGCAGAGACAAGAGTCTGGTTGAGAGCTGGATAAACACACACACACACACACACACACACACACACACACGTGCACACACACACTGGGAATGGGGAGAGGATTCTGGGAAAGTGTGTGGAGCTCTGAGGATGTGAGCCATACCAACAAACCAATTGATTTCCATGGAGCAGGAAGAATTGAATAATGAAGGTGGGATATTGGATGCTCAGTGTCCTGGTTTGTCTTTCATTGCTGTGGACAAAACACTCTGACCAACACCAGCTTGGGGAGGAAAGGTTTATTCAGCTACATCTCCTGGGTCACAGTGATCTCATTCGGAGCGTCCAAGGTAAGAACACTCAGGGCAGGAAACCTGGAGGGCAGGAGCTGAAGCACTAGGCCATGTGGGAATGCCTGTCCACTGGCTTGCTCCTGGCTTGCTCTCTGGCTCATGCCCAGCCACCTTATACTGTCACTGCCTCACAATCAAGCAATACATCCACAGATGTGGCCACAGGCCAATCCAATGGAGCAAATTCCCCAATTGAGGCTCCCTCAACCCAGGGTGTCAAGTTGACACTAACTACCCAGCACAATTGACCCCTTGTACACTTGACACACAAAACACATCACTATTAAACCACCACCTTTCCAGTTTTTTCCCCAAAGTATGATGTTAAAATGAATCACCACACCTAAGCCAGTACAACTGAAAAGCCTCACCGTCCTTAAAATGTCCAAACGCTTAAAAGTTCACGTCGTTAAAAATCTCTTAAAGTGGGCTGCTTAAAATCCAAAACAAGTACTGACTTATTTCAAAGAGAAAACGAAGCACTACTCTAACAAAATCCTAAGTCCAGCAAAGTAGCTCAAGGGCTGGCCCTGGGATTCACTCACGATCTTCTGGGCTCCAAAGAGTCTCCGCGCCCCCCTTCCCGACAACGCCGTCCTGGCACAATCATCTCGCAGGCACAGGCCACTCCATTCTACACACCTACCGCTGCCTCTGGTGGTCGTCCCAGGTACCGGCATCTCCAAAAGCTTGGCGCGCTATGAAACTGTGAGCAGCACCTTCACCAACTGGCTCTTCTGACCTCTCCCGGGCAAAGCCCCAGCACCTCTCTCCAGGACCCCTGCAATCCTGGGGTCTTCACAGCAACCGAGGTGCACTTCACCAATGGCTCTTCCTGACCTCTCACAGTGCCAAGCCTCGGCTGCTTCTGTGACCCCTTCAGTTTCAACACCGGAACCATATAGGGACTCTTACACATTACCAAGTCCGGCTTCTGGTCGAGATGGAGTCCAGGCCCCTTTTGGTCACACTTCTGTGTGCTGAACTTGAAGATATTTCCCCAGAAGATTTCACTCAGTGATGCTGGTCTCTTTGTACTTACAGCTGATTTTTCAGCCAGCTAACCAGCATCAATTGCCCCCGTACCACAAAAGCTTCACTTCAGGTTCTGGTCTCTGTACTTACAGCTGATTCTCCACAGCCCAGCTGACCAGAACCCAAGATTACACAGTCCTGATGATCTCTGCTCTCCTTTGAACTAGAAACTTCACAAACAGGCCTCCATCTTCTACAACTCCTTCAGCAAAACTGCTCCAGCTCCACGCACATCTTAGGCATTCATGATCTTCCCAGCCCTAAGTTCCAAACGCCTCCCAAATCCTTCCCCAAAAACACCAAGGTCAGGTCTGTCACACAAATACCCACTCGTCTGGTACCAATTTTCCTGGTTTGGTTTCCTTGCTGTGACAAAACACTCTGACCAACACCAACTTGGGGAGGAAAGGGTTTATTCAGCTTACATCTCCTGGGTCACAGTTGATCACTCAGGGAGCCCAAGGTAAGAACTCAGGGCAGGAACCTGGAGGCAGGAGCTGAAGCACAGGCCATGGAGAAATGCTGTCCACTGGCTTGCTCCTGGCTTGCTCTCTGGCTCATGCCCAGCCTACCTTCTTATACTGTCACTGCTCAACAATCAAGACAATACACCACAGATGTGGCCACAGGCCAATCCAATGGAGCAAATTCCCCAATTGAGGCTCCCTCAACCCAGGTGTGTCAAGTTGACACTAAAGCTACCCAGCACACTCAGTAACGAAATCTAGTGATTAGCTGCGGATACCTGTGTCGTAGCCCTGGGGGAGACCAGAGATGAAATTATGGGCTCCAGACACCATGGCCACAGCTGTGACTTCCTCCATGGTTGGAGTCCGGTTCAGACCATAGGCAATATTTTCTCGAAAACTTCTTCCAAACAGCTGTGGCTCTTGTCCCACCGCTGCCACCTGAGGTGAAAATTGAAAAAGTGTCACAGACAGGGAACGCAAGAGTATTGTTATCTCAGGATCAGAGACCCAAAATTGTAAATATATCATAAAATCCCACATCCTCTTCTGAACACAGAATTCGTTCCACCCACAGTCTCCTACAGCCCCTAACCATCCACAAGAGTGTCCACGAATGACATTCGTGGCATTCCACGTCTCCTTGCTCACCTTTGAGTGCAGGTAGCAGTGCTCATACTGGGAAAGGGGCTTCCCATCCAGCAGCACCTGGCCCTTGGTGGGCTGGTACAGATTCTGCAGCAGGGCAGCCACAGTGCTCTTCCCTGACCCGTTTGGTCCCACAAGCGCAGTCACCTCTCCAGGATGTAAAGTGAATGTTAGACCCTGCGGGGTGAGAGAATCGCTCAGAAGGAGCAGCTGGAGGCCTCCAGCCTAGAGACTCTACCACACAGCATCCCACCCCAGAGAAAAAGAGGGGGAAATGGGGAAAAAATAGAGCAAATCCTACCCTCTCCATGCACACACTCCTGGGATGATGTCTCCCACGGAGGAAAGGGGAAGACAAGGCAATGGAATGTGGAGAAGCACTTGGGAGTTGAATGGAGGCCGCTTCAAAAGTGGAGACCACCAAGCATCACTAACTAAGCCTCACACTTTCTGATTTCCTCCAGGAATCAGAAGAGAAATGCATTCCAAATCGCAAATGGAAGAAGGTGGGCTGGAGAGAGAGATTGCTACACCAATTCCTTCTCACATGAGAACCTTCTCTTTGAAGCCTCTTCTCCCCTTAACCTTGAGTTTGGGGTGATTTATAAACATATGCTGCTTAAAATTGCCTTAGAAGGGTTAGGAAGGACCTGGGCTTGGTGGTAAATGGGATGAAGTGATGGAGAAACTGAAAGCGGGCTGGGTGGGTCCAGGGTCTGACGGGCAGTACCTGCAGCACTGGGACATCTGGATTGGTCGGGTAGGCAAAGGAGACATCTTGGAACTGGACACTGCCCTCCATGTGTGACGGAATCAACTGGCCGCTGAGTGCAGAGGAAGGGGTCCGGTCCAGATATTCAAATATTTTCTCCGAGGAGCCCACAGCCTTCTGCATGGCAGGGTAGATGGAGAGCAGCACCTGTTGTGAAGGAGAGGGGAAGGGGTAGGACCACGGAAAGTGGCCGAGGAGCCTGCTTGGCAGCATTACATGGATGTGAATGGGGAAAGATTGGCCCAGGCAGTAACGGGGTGGGGTGATTGGAGGCTATGGGGGCCTCACCTCAACAGCCGTGGTGAACTGCATCTGGTACAGTACAAACGAAACAAGTTTCCCACTGCTTACAGTCCCTCTGGTCACCAGATGCCCGCCGATGTATAGGATTACCACCTTCAGTAGCATTCCTGAGACCTACAGGAAACCATGCGATAAGAAGGACTTGGTAAAGAAGCTCCCACAGGAGACACAAAGAACAGGAGTGGAGAGATGCAAGGCCCTTTCCTCCCAAAAGACAGATGTGGGCTCAATAGGCAGAAAGGAAGTCAGGGAGAGCCACCGGCTGGACGCAAACACAGCGGGTCCTCATCATCACAGCCGTCACCCCCTGGTTTGGAGAACATTTTACTATTTGTAAGATTCGGCATCAACTAACACAACAAAAGTCTCCAGACGGCAGGCTATATTATTCCATTTTTGCTGTTGTTGTTTTGTCCTTTTGAAATAGGGTTTCCCTATAGCCCCAGCTGTCCTGGAACTCACTATGTAGACCAGGCTGGCCTTGAACTCACAGAGACCTGCCTGCCTCTGTCTCCTGAGTGCTTGGATTAAAGGCTTGTGCCACCATGCCGGGCTTGATATTATTTTTTTATAAATTACATTTATTTATTTATTTGTTTATTTATTTATTTATTTTATAGGAAAAGGGGAGTGGAGAGGGTAACTTTCCAGAGTCCATGCTTTCATGTAAGTTCTAGGGAACAAACTCAGGCCCTCAGATTTGGCTGTAGGCATCTTGCCTGCTGAACACAGGCTAACCTAGAACTCACAGAAATCCTCCTGCCTTAGCCTCCTAAGTGCTGGGATTACAGACTTTATTCCCATTTTTCATAATGGAGAAACAGACTCAGTGAAGGCGACCTGGGCGCCGTCACAGAGCTGGTTGGTGAGGTCACTGAACCACAAGCTGCCAATTGCTGCTTTTGTTCTCTGGGCCACAAGGCAGGTGCCCCCAGTCACTGGCTTCTGGCATTCCCAGGACTCTCCCACTAGCACACCCAACACAGCGCCAGCACTGACCCTGGGTCTGTGAGATGTGGTGTCTCTCTAATGCCCAGGCTGAGTGGACTTTGTGTGCCATGGTGGAAGAAAGCTGCCTACCACCAGTAAGGACACGGAGTAGAGAAATTAAGCTTCAGATTTCTGGGCGCCAACCATCCACTGGAGGGGGAACAGAGGCAGGGTTTCAGAACAGAATAGTATCCTGGAGATGGCATGAGCGTTCACCTTCAGGTACTCACACTGATCGTCCAGAGGTCCGTTACATAGGCCAAGGCCTCCTTCCTGTTGAGGGTCTTCATCTCCTCCAGCTTCTGCCTAAACTTCTGGGCCTCTCCCTCCTCGTTGGCAAAGCTTCGGACTGTGGGCATGGCTGACAGGGCCTCAGTGGCTACCTGGGTGGACTTTGCCAAAGATTCCTGTACTTGTTCTGCCAGTAACTGTGGACACATGGACCAGAGGCATCACATAGGATTTGCAAACCACAAGGAACTCCAATACCTGGGCTACCTGTATAGAGATTAAAATCAAGAGGCAGCCGGGCATGGTGGTGCACGCCTTTAATCCTAGCACTTGGGAGGCAGAGGCAGGCAGATCTCTGTGAGTTCAAGGCCAGTCTGGTCTAGAGAGTGAGTTCCAGAACAGCTAGAGCTATAGGGAGACCCTGTCTCAAAAAAGACCAAAAAAATGAAAAAATAAAAGAGGCAGAGGAGCAGAACAGAGAAAAGAGCACAGTTCTCCCTCTCCCAGTCAGGAAAATATTTGAGGGGGGCAGTAAAATTTTTAGGCTTTATTTATTTGTGTGTGTGTGTGTCTGTCTGTGTGTGTGTGTGTGTGTGTGTGTGTGTGTGTGTACGCACATGAGTACAGTGCCCCGGATGCCAGAAGGGGGCATCAGATCCCTGGAGCTGAAGTTACAGATGGTTGTGAACTGCCCAGTGTGGGTTCTGGGAGCTGAACTTGGGTCCTCTGAAAGAGCATCAAGTGTTCTCAACAGCTGAGACATCTCTCCAACTCTGAGGATCATACTCTAAAGACAGACTGTGGGCAGAAGTTCGAAGACAAGGCAGAGAACATGGAGAAGGCTGTTGGGCGGTGTGGGGACCCAGGCAACAGGGACAGGGAGCTCAGACAATGGAGAAGCAGTGGAAACCCATGTTGAAAGTAGCTGAGAGGGACTAAGTCTGGGGGATGAGGCTCTATGTAAGGTGAGACAATTCTGGGAACATACCTGAGCCTTCTTCCCCAGCTTCTTAGGCAGAAGGAAAAGCAAGGGCAGGGCAGCCAAGGTGACCATGGTGAGGGATGGTGACCCCCAGAACATGACCCCCAGGAGACACAGGCCTCGCACCAGGTACCACATCAGAAGATTCAGCTTGTCACTGATATACTCGCACACCTTGGACGTGTCCTCAGTTACCCGAGATGTGATAGAACCTAGGGAGACAAGACAGCCGAGTGAATGAGAGGTTCACAGTGAGGAGCCAACCGACAGCCAGGGCGCATCTGTCCCAAGGAGGCTGCAACAAGCTGGGGTGGGGCGTTGTGTAGGAGTGAGAACTTGGGTGCCGGGGAAGAGAGAGAAGAGAAGAAAGAGCCAATGAGACACCTGGAATGAAATGGGTAGAATGTGACTTCTGTTTCTCTGAAAGCTTTGTGTTTCTCTGAAACCCTGTGTGTCCTGTGTCTGATCTCCCAGCACACATGGGAGAGACGCAAGGCTGCTGCAGAGAAACAGTCCAGGGAGCCTGTTAGGAAATCAAAACACCGGAGTCTGAACCCACGTGTGTCTCCGGCCACGCCTTCCCATGCAAGCTTCAGCATTCGGTTTCTAGAGCTCAATTCGCTTCTCTTTAAGTAAGGCAGGTGGATTTTATGATCTCAAGCTTTCCGGGCTTGAAAGTCATTGCTCCTCATGGGGAATTTTTTAATGAAAATACTAAATTTTGCTTTGGATAAAGAGGACAATATTTTGATATATTTGAGAGCTATCATGATAAAGAGCCCTGGGTAGGTAGAGTGCTCGCCTCACTTGAACAAAGCCCTGAGTTTTGAGGCGGGAACTTATGTTGCCTAGGCGGGCCTCAGACTGGCTGTGTAGCTGAGGATGACCTTGAACCGAAACTTCTTATCTCCTAAGAGCTAGGGGTGTGCCACCACACCAGGTTTTATGTAATCCTGGTGTGCGTGTGTGTGTGTGTGTGTGTGTGTGTGTGTGTGTGTTTGTGTGTAGCCTGTCAAGGTTGAAAGTAAAGGTTAAAAGTAAAACAGCATATGTGAAGATGTACAGCATATTATACAAATGAAAAAGTTTCACAAGAAACCTGTTTGGTTCTGCAGGAAAAAACCTGTCTCCTGGCGTAGGACAGCACGAAACACCTCTCCATGCAAGCGGCTGTGCAAGTAGCCCATAGTGTGGTTATAAATCCCATCGCCGGTGAATTCCAACACTGCACTAGAGAGTTGGGGAGACAGAGGATCAAGGTGTGCTCAAGAGACCAAGAGAAAGCCCCAGGTAGCCCATTCCCAGCCTCCAGACCTGGCTATTGTGAGAACAGACATCAAAGTTATGTTCCGGGTGAAGGCGGGGGCTGTCTTATCTGGTAGAATCCAGTCAGCCAGGCGGCCAGTGAAGAAGGGGATGGCCATCTCGCCTGAGGAGAGAGGAGAGCTACCTCAGTCACAAACGTTATGTCGGAGCAGGTCAGCTCTAGCCAGACTGTCCTCTCGCTGCCCCTCTCCCTTCACTGTTCTCTAGAAAGAAGACGTCAAGAGGTCCCAAGCCTGACTAGACTTCAGGAACTCGCCAACCTGTAGCTTTCCGATCATACCTTTCAATGGCTCAGAAAGATGGCTGTTTGGAGCAAAACCCTCATGTCAAGGAGGTGGAGGGATGTTCTGCCCTAACACCGGATTCCAGGACTCCCTTTCAAGACGGGACTCTTCCCTTTCCACCTAAGTGCTCCCCTTGGGCTCTGACACACTTCTCAGGCCCACTCTTTTCTTCCTTTCTTGACCTTCCTGGATTCCACTGTGGCCTCCCCTTTCGCCCTGATTCCGGCTTACCTATACAGGAGAGGATCAACAGAACCAGAAGCAGCGGGAGGCGTCGCATCCCTGAGCCCAGGAAACTCAGCAGCCGAAGCACCATGTCTGCAGCACCCCCACGACTGCTGGCCACCAAGAAGCTCCCCAACTTGTGCCACAGGGCGGCTGCAGGCAGTGCCATCACGTAGCCTAAGACGAAGGTTTGGGGGCGACTGCCCAAGTGCAGTAGTCTGGCGCTGTCACTGTCAAGGAGGGTTACCCGGGAGGCCAGCCTTCGGGTCGAGGCAAGTACCGGCAGCGCCAGGCCCAGCACCGCCGCCAGCGGCTGCAAAGCAGCCAGCCATCCGCGGGCGCCGGCGATGTGCTGCCCGCGGGGAACAGTTGCCTTGAGGACCCCGTGGACTCCCAGTCCCAGCACCGCCCAGCGGCTCAGGCCCACCGCCCAGATCCAGAGCAGCGGCCACTCCTTCGGAACCAGCAAGGAGACTATTCCAGGGAGCGCGGGCCGGAGCAGCACCCAGTCTGCAAACGCCAGGAGCGCGGCCCCCAGCCACGCGAGGACAGCCATTGGAGCGCGGGCGCTGTCCCAGGTCTGGGACCCTCGCTGTCTCTGCTGGACAGGAGTCTCCGGATCCTGTCCGGACCCACGCTACCCTGCTCGCAGGAGGACCAGTGGCTGGGGGAGGGAAGAAGGGCGGACCCTGGGAGGCAACTAGGAAAGTCCCAGGAACCAGCAGAAGCTGGCGGCTCTAGTTGGAAGTGCAGGCGTTTAGAGGAAAGAGAAATCGAAAGCGGCCGCGGACTCCCTAGCCCCGCCCCCTCTGCAAGTGGCCTGCCCAGACTATTTGGAAGCTGGCCTTGAAACCAGACCCGAGGTCCTGGCTAGCAGCCTGGCATCCGGAGTCCTTCCATCACGCCCTTTCTCTCCTCCTTTACCAGTCTCCTAAGCATTCTTGCACGAATTTTCCCAGCCCACTTTCCACCGCAGCTTAGGGGCGGGACACTGTTTCGTCACCGGTCTCTGGGCAGATCTGTCCGGGTCAGGTTGACTCAGGGCGCACAGCGGCCAGGAGCAGAACTGCGCCCCCTGGCGCGCGCAGTGGCGGGGCGGGGCTGCAGGCTGCAGGCGGCGCAGCGCGCTGCGCGCCAGGACGCGATTGGAAACCTGAGCCTGGAGCGCAGCGCAGCACAGCGCGGCGCACCGCTGAGATGCTGCGGACTGGAGCACCTACCGCGGTCTTGTCCCGGACTGGAGAAGTCCACACCGGGGTAATAGGTCTGCGGCTGAGAATCAGTGGTGGGGAGGCCAGGGAACCCTGAAAGCGCTGGGACATGAATTAGAAGACCAGAAGTTTGGGGCGCCCAGTGCTTGCGCTGCACAGCGAACATAGGGTGTCCTGGTTCTAAAGTAGGGGCTTTGGGAGGATCTGGGAGCGACGGACATGCGATGATGGTGGGTTCCGGAGCGCTTTGGTTCTTGGCCCGGAGCGTCCAGGGGGAAGCTGCTCCGAAGAGCTTTCGCTTTCACTCTGGTCTGAGCTGTGGGGCTGGTTAAACCAAAAGGGGGGTTTGAAGGCCCTGCAAAGCGATGGTGGCCTGCGTGATGCTGGACAGCACATGGGAGAAGGCCAGAAGACCGCTTATTGAGAAGGAGCGGTTCATCACAACAATCTCTGATTAACCTGGCCCTGGACAGCGTCCACCCAGAGTGCTGACAACCGGTTCTGGGGTCTGTGGTCCTGCTGGCCCAGATGTTGTAGGCCCACTCCCATGTCTCCTGGAGAACTGTGTCCAGGCCAGGTGTTGGGGAGCAGATGGAAGCCCCAAGTGTGACTAGTTTCTGCTCACTGTCTGCCACTAACCATACTCTGAGCTTAGAGTGATTTGTGTGGGGAGAGTGGAGTCTAGAATGGCGCTGGCCATTTTCTGGTCCATCACGCACTTGAGTGATTTATTCTGCGGGGCCAGAGTAAAGTGCAGAGTGGTGGAAAGGTAGCTGAGAAACCCTTTATACGTGGAGAAGTGTCTGTCCCTGACAAGTGGGCAGTCCAAAGTCAGAAGCAAAGTCAGTGAAGGGTTCGGAGTGTGAGCTGGGTTTTAGTCCCAGTTCTACTACTCCTGGGTGACCTTCCATAGTTATTTCTTCTTGATGACTCTTCTCAGTTGAACGGTGAACGCATAAGGTGCCGTGAAATTCAGCGGGAGTAAGGGCCTTATCTTCCCTCACAGTTCCCTAATTCTTTACTGGGGGGGGTGGGGGGATCCAACTCACCAGTCAGCTCTCTCTGCAGATCTCTTCCCGCTGGCTGCAGTTTCAGTTTACCTCTCCATCAGAAATTCCTTAACTGAAGCTTCTAGTCTGTGAGCTCCGTGCTGTTTTCCTCCACTCCTGGCCACACCGGCCACTCTGATAGAGTAGGAGTGCACGTGGAGGACTCAGCCAAGAAAGGCCTGGCTTTGTTTCCCAGAGTCACAGCCACTCGCTGTGTCAGGTCTACATTACCACCTTGCACCCAACGAGCCCGCGTATAGAGTCGACTTTCTCAGTCCTTCCACCGGTGTAGGGTACTGTCTCCGTTCCTGTCCCAGCCTCCCCTCAGGGGTATCTCCTGCCCCTGGGAGCCTGGATTCCACTTTTCTTTAGAGTAGAAAGGATTCCTCTTAGGGAAGTTTGGGTTGGGAGACAGTTCTTTTCTGTGTGGTGCCATGGACAGGCTGAGGAAAGAATAGAGCAGAAAATGGAGGGGAGAGTGAGTGAGCCTGCTCCAGGCTGAGTGACAGTGTGACCTTGGGCCAGTCACCGCCTGCCTCTGTGCCAGGTTTCCTCTTCCTTAACGTGAAGGATCGAGACTCTTCCCTGGCTGACATTTCATGCTCTATGTCTCTCTGCAGACAACCATCATGGCAGTGGAGTTTGATGGAGGTGTCGTGGTGGGTTCTGACTCCCGGGTGTCTGCAGGGTGAGTACCAGTGAAGCTGTCTGTGTTGAGATGGAAGCTGAGGGCCCTGAACACACATTTCTCTAACCTACTCTTGAGCATTCTGGGAAACTGTAGCTTTCAGGGAAATGGAGCAGAACTTTCCAGAAAGCTATTGTAATACAATGCTGTCAGGCGCTTGGGCCCCTGAAATTGTGGAGCAGGATCCGAGGCTCTGATTGCTTATATAGCCTAAGGAGTGGAAAGAAATAATGTTGTGGGGGCCTGGAAATCAGTTTTTTGAGGGGCTCATACATGTTTGAAAAGGATTGTTCCATCAAGCAGACATCTCAGACCATTGTGAACTGCTTGTCCGCTCCTCACCACAGCCATTTTCCTCATGTACAAAGTGAGTATATGAGATAACATCAATATTTCTTATACCATGTTCCATAAAACATAACTCCCTCAAGGTGATTAAGAGCAAAGATACATTGGTAAGAGATATGTTTTCCTTAATTAAGTATTACTTTGTTATACAATGTAACCCTAAAAACAAGCCTTGGGGGGAGGTGGTGTTGGAAATAGAATCTCACATAGCCCAGGCTAGCCTTGAACTTACTATGTAGCCAAGGCTGGCCTCATGCCTCTGCTTCCTGATCACAAGGTGTGTGCCACCATGTCCCTTTAATGCAGTGCTGGGGATCAAACCCAAGGCTGCAAGCACTCTACCAACTGAGCTTTGTCCCCAGCCCAGCAAGCCTAAGTTTGATTAGTACAGTGAGTCATTTATCTCAGAAAATGTCTTTTTTCTGCCAACTTTAATCCAAGCATTCCAAGCCCTGATGTCTTCTTTTTGAATAAAGCCAAATGTTAAGAAACATCTGATAGCCAACCTCAAAAATTCCTTCCACTCTAACGATGATGGCTGTCGGCTCCCTCCAAACAGAGAAGCAGTGGTGAACCGAGTATTTGACAAACTGTCCCCTCTGCACCAGAGGATCTACTGTGCCCTCTCTGGCTCAGCTGCTGATGCCCAAGCTGTGGCTGACATGGCTGCCTACCAGCTGGAGCTACATGGGTAGGAAACCCTGGGACCCTGACTCTCCACCCACAGAGCTTCTCAGCTGCAAGTCCCCACACAGGGTCCTGTTCCAGGACACTGTTTCAGCCTCTGATTTTGCTAGCTTTGACCTGGCATTTGAGACTCTGCAAGGCAGTGTTCTGCATCTGTGGGGTGAAGATCATAGGACCCACCCTCCCGGCCTCATGGTGATTTGAAAAGCATAAATCACTCTAATTGGGAAGAAGATGGCAGTGGGACCACTGTAATATCAGTTGGTTGCCATGGGAGAAATCAAGGTCATTGGGAAGGAAGAAAGGCTTATCTGCTTTTACCCTCCAGAGGGAAGCTGTATCACTGGGAGGTGGGGCCCCCAAAAGAGGGAGGGCAACTGAAAGCTTCTCCCTGATTGGTGATGGGGGGTCTGTGGCTCCATGTGGGTGGGAAGCTGGAGTATGATCTACCACAGCTGCAGAGTCCAGTGTGTCTCCACAGAGATGGCGATAGCAGCCTAGGAGGGTGGGACTTAAGAAAACTCTACTGACCCGAATTCCAACACCCCATTCAGGCTGGAGCTGGAGGAGCCTCCCCTTGTTCTGGCTGCTGCAAACGTGGTGAAGAATATCACCTACAAATATCGAGAAGACTTGTCAGCCCATCTCATGATAGCTGGTTGGGACCAACGTGAAGGGGGCCAAGTGAGTCGCTTCCAGAGCATTCCCTACCTTGGGGTTCCCTGTTCCCCTCTACAGGGAGGTAGAGGTCACTTGCCATCCTGACAATGAGTTCCGAAGACACTTCCTGTAAAAGCACACTGCAGCCTCCAGTGTGGAGGTCCCAGGTTCACTGCTTGTCTCGGTGGAAGAAGCTGCTGGACAGTCCTTTAGTCTGACCTGAGGGTGCCTCTCCCCAGGTGTATGGAACCCTGGGAGGAATGTTGATTCGACAGCCCTTCGCCATCGGCGGCTCTGGCAGCACCTACATCTACGGTTACGTGGATGCTGTGTATAAGCCGGGCATGTCTCCTGAGGAGTGCAGACGCTTCACCACAGATGGTAACTGACCAACGAGGAGGTTCCTGGGGGGATGGTTTATAAACATGGGCCAGATGATTATGAAGATAAAAAAAAATATTCCTGGATAACTATCCAGGATCCAAACTGGGACATTTTGTGAGAGAAAGAGGACAGTACAGATAAATGTTAAGCAAGGTGGAACTTTGGGACCACGTGGATAAATCAGAACAGTTTTGAGTAAACCAAGTTAGGCTATGCAGCTGGTATGAAGACCAGTGGGAGCTGGGCTGGTTCGGGCTTGCTTGATTGCTAACTATTCAAGAATTGGGGTGTTAATCTGTCAGTAAATCAGTCACGCTAGGAACATTTACACCATGGACATGGGTGGACACTGCACATGATAGCTTTAAGGAAGAGCTGGCCAGGCACGGTAGACTCCTTTAATTCCAGCATTCAAGGGACAGAGGCAGGCAAATCTCTGTGAAATTGAGGCCAGCCTCATCTACATAGAATTCTAAGCCAGCTGGGGCTACAGGGAGACTCTGACTCAATAAAATAAATAAAATAAAATAATAAAATACTAAATAAATCTGATTTTATTTACCTATACACAAGTAAAGATGACTGTTTCAAAGGTGGTTTGGGGGTGACACTGGCATATGGACAGGAAGACAAAGAAAGGAACATTGAAGCTAAGACTTCTCTTCCTCTCTCCAACTTGAAACCCTCCACAGCAATCGCTCTGGCCATGGGCCGGGACGGCTCCAGTGGGGGTGTCATCTACCTGGTCACCATTACAGCTGCTGGTGTGGACCATCGAGTAATCCTGGGAGACAAGCTGCCAAAATTCTATGACGAGTGACTCTGCCTCAGACGCCTCAGAATCCCTTCCTTGTTTGTAATAAACTTTATACAAGCAGAAACTGATGTGATCCATGGGAAATGGGTGTCAGAGAGACAGAGTGTGGGGGAGCTTCCTCCCTCCCAGATGTCAGCCAGTCTTTCTCACCCCAGATCTAAAACGTCTTTCCCAGAGGAAGGGAAGAAGGAGAAGGAGCCCCATCAATGAGAGGGTGCCATGCATGTCCTAGGTGTTAATATTGTGGACCTGTGGCTGAGGAGGCAGCTCAGTTAGTGAAATGCTTGCCATGCAACCAGGAAGACCTGAGTTCCAATCCCCAGCACCCGTGAAAATCTAGGCATGGCAGTGCATGCCTGTGAGCCCAGTGTTGGTGAGGAAGAACAGGGTGGATCCCTGGAGTCACTGGCCGGCCAGTTCAGCTGAATCTGTGAGCTCCAGGCTCAGTGAGAGACCAAGTCTCAAAAATTAAGTGGAGAGTGACACCCAACATCAAACTCTGGCCTCTTTCACACATGTGCAGACACACAAACATTTACACATACATACATCAAACATTCACACATGTACACAAAACTTTAAAATATATTGCAGACCATCAGATTTCTCACAAGACTGCTTGGGAGACAGCTCATGGGTAGAGCTTTTGCTTTGCATGTGCGAGGCCCTGAGTTCAATCCCCAGAACCAAGAAAGAAAACTGAAATTTCATTCTGGCACTCACAGATGGGGGGCAAAACCAAGTCTGGCACCTTTGCCCTTTGATGTTGAGTAAATTGTTACAAACGCCACAATACCTGGATTTTAAAAGCTCCGATGCACGTCTTTGCTGTGTGCTTCCTGAGTGACAGGACAAAACACTCCCTCATTTTCTCCTCAGTCAAAAGAAATCGTTGCCAGAGGTGGTGGTACACGCCTTTAATCCCAGCACTCAAGAGGCAGAGGCAGCCTGATCTCTGTGAGTTCAAGACCAGTCCTGTCTGCATAGTGAGTTCCAGGACAGCTGGGGCTACAGGAAGACCCTATCTCCCTGTCTCAAAAAGAAAGAGAAATTGTTGAGTGATCCTGAGATTATACCTCTAGCATTCAATACCACTTTGCTAATAAGTGAATAATTAAATTAACAGGCATATTAAACTGAAATGCAAATATGATCAAAGGAAATCATTAGTACTCAGACATAATCACATGCCTTTGGAAGTCAAGGATGGTGGGGACCTAAAGATCTCAATGAGTTGTTTCTAGCCTTACTATTTAACTCATTTTGATTATTAAGTTATAGTTTAAGAGCCTGTCTCTCTCATGATTGCTTAATAGAATTCAAAAAGCAAGACTGGAGGATCTGAAAGTCAACAAGGGCAGGTGGATGTTGAAGAGAGTCAGAACTCCCACACTCACCCTGAAAACAGTGTCAGGTGCCCAACTGCTGGGCAGCAGCCGAAGGCAGAAGTGTCCCAAACAAACACCCTTTCTGTGAGAGGAAGTGAGAAGGGATGCCTGTGGGCAGGGAGGTGTAACGGAATCTCCAAAAGAGTGTTCTGGGAGGGAGGAGTCCCTGACCCTGAGTGCTCAGTCACCCAGAACCCAGCATGACTGTGACAGGCCCTGAGAGGCACAAAGACCTCAAAAAACAAACTGAAATTAAAACCATTTTTTTTTTCAAAACCAATTTTTTATTGAAGCTCTGGGCATTTCATACAAAATTACAAATCAAATCTAGACCCGTGCCTCCCTCCCTGACCCCAACCCACCAGAGCTCATGCATTCTGCCAAACATGTTTTTTCAGGGCTGGAGAGATAGCCTAGGGGTTAAGAGCACCGACTGCTCTTGCACAGGACCCGGGTTCGATCCCTAGCACCCACATGGCGGCTAAGAACCGTCTGTAACTCCAATTCCAGGAGAACTCCAGTTCCAGGGGAATCTGAGACCCTCTTCTGACCTCCGCGACATTGCACGACATGGGTGTACAGACCTACATGCAGACAGTACATTCATACACATACAAAAAAATAAATAAAATATTTTTAAAAAGAAGAAAATAAATGAAAAGCAAAAACAAAAAAAAAAAACCGAACATGTTTTTCCTCTTTTTCTCAGTCTCAAAATTCTCAATGCAGAAGTTTACTCTTTTGAGAACGGTCACTGTTTCAGTCCAGTTCTTTGACGCAGTCTTTTTGTTGTTGTTGTTGTTATTGTTCTTCCTTCCACTATGCATCACTCCAAAAATATGAATATGCATGCCACATATACCATATGTTTTAGCAGCCCTTCAGCTTATGATTTTTTTTTTAAATTAGACTGAAAGGTGTCATGTTTGAAGTCTCCTTTCCTCAGCCAAAACCCAAACTACCATCAGTCCTCTCCTTGTTCCACACTGGGGTTTTCCCCTTCCCATGGTCACCAAATGCGGGTTCCAGTAAGCACCAAGTCCTGTTCTTGCTCTTCCTGTACTGGTCTCCCCTGCTACAGCCTGGTTAGTCCAACATGACAGTCTATACTCTGGAGAAGCGGAAACCCCAGTAGTAGCTCAGTCCATATGCTGGATGCCTCAGCAGTCTCCCCATCTGGCACTGAAGGGTCTGGAGGAATTCGGTGGAGTAGATTTTAAGTTTCAGTTAATATTGGAAGGTCGAAAAGCTTTGTCTCATTCTTTGAAGGATGGCAAAAAGCCGTGGCAGCCACAGGGTGGCTGAACTTGCCAGTAAGACAGACAAAACACTGTGCTCTTTTTTTATTTTATTTTATTTTTTACTTTTTGTCTTTTTTATTATTATTTTATTTATTTCTGTATGTGTATGAATGTACTGTCTGCATGCAAGTTTGTGCACCCGTGTCGTGCAATGCCGCAGAGGTCAGAAGAGGATATCGGATTCCCCTGGAACTGGAGTTCTCCTGGAATTGGAGTTTCAGATGGTTCTCGGCTGCCATGTGGGTGCTGGGGATCGAACCCGGGTCCTCTGTAAGAGTGGTCGGCGCTCTTAACCACTAGGCCATCTCTCCAGCCCCAACTTTTTGTCTTTTTACTAAGATCTCTGTTTTTTTATACCTGAAGTACAATTTCTCAGAACTCACTATTTAGTTATTTCTGATTATATTTTCCTTTTGGATTTATAAGGCCACACAGTTAGCCCAGATTAACCAAGGTTTTTGTTTTCTTAAGGTCACTTGAGGATCTGGTCCTCAAGGGTCACTCAGGTTTTGGAGGTGGGGAGAAGGAGCCCCTGGCTCCTTTTGGCTTTTCAATCACCAGTTCCATCCACTCGAGGACAAAGTCAGGCCTTGCTAGACCAGTTTTCCCTTTTTGAAGCATGAGCAGACTTTCCTCTTTATAGACTGGACACTGGTTGAAGTCCCATTAGTGGATCTCCAAGACCTCCCTGCACAGGAAGACTGGTGACTCACATTTGCAAGATATTTCAAGAGATGCCCCCACGCATAATCCCCTGGGACTTAGTTGACCTCTGAAGGCAAGGAACAAATTTATCCCTTAAGACCCTCCACCAAATTGGTATGGGCATTAAGTATGGTCGTTAAACATCCAGAAAGGCTAAGTTACACCAGCCTGATACTTTTTTTATTTATTTTTGTTATGTGTATAAATGTACTGTCTGCATGTAGGTTTGTGCACCCTTGTCGTGCAATGCTGCGGAGATCAGAAGAGGGTGTCAGATTCCCCTGGAACTGGAATTAAAGATGGTTCTCAGCCACCATGTGGGTGCTGGGGATGGAACCCAGGTCCCCTGCAAGAGCAATCGGTGCTCTTAACTGCTACAGCCTGATACTTTTAACTACTCTATAATATTTTAGAAAATGCTTGGACAAAAGCTCAAGCAGCCTTGTATAAGAAATACTAAGAAGCACTCCCATAATAAACCCTTTTTTAAATTGGAAGACAACATTTTATTAACCACATAACTGTGTTTTATACCCTTCATTCCACGACGGGTTTGTAACAGTTTACAGACAGGGTTTTTAATATTTTTCTATTTTATGTGTATGAATGTATTGCCTGCATGTATGTAAGTGCACCAGTATTGCACAATGCCCATGGAGGTCAGAAATGCACATGGAGGTCAGAGGGTATCAGTCCCCTGGAACTGGAGTTACTGATGGTTTTTAGCCGCCATGTGAGAGCTGGGAACCAAACCCAGGTCCTCTGCAAAAGCAGCCAGTGCTCTTAACCACTGAGCCATCTCTCCAGCCCCAGCTGACAAGGTTTAAAAAGCAACAAACTAGGGGAAAAGGAAAATAAGATTAAGAAAATAAGTGAAGCCAAAGGCTAAAACTAATATGCAACTTGAATATTTTAAAAATTAACGGCTGGAGAGATAGCCTAGTGGTTAAGAGCATTGACTGCTCTTGCAGAGGACCCAGATTTGATCCCCAGCACCCACATGGTGGCTAAGAACCATCTGTAACTCCAATTCCAGGAGAACTCCAGTTCCAGGGGAATCCAAGACCCTCTTCTGACCTCTGCAGCATTGCACGACATGGGTGCACAGACCTACATGCAGACAGTACATTCATACACATAAAATAAATAAAATTTTAAAAAATTAATGAGGCTAGAGAGCTAGGTCCACAGTTAAGAGCAGGTACTGCTCTTGAAGAAGACCCAGGTTCAATTCCCAGCATCTGCATGGTGACTCACAACTGCTTTTAACTCCAGTTCTGGGGATCCAAAACCTTCTGGCCTCTGATGGCCCCAAGCACACCTTATGCACATACATGGTGCACATACATACACTCAGGCAAACACTCATATACATAAAATTAAAATAATACATCTAAACAGATAAATAGGATACGTAGCTAAATAACAGAGCCAGCAAGATGGTTTGGTGGGTAAGGGTGCTTGTTGCCCAGCCCTATGACCTAAGTCCCAGTGCTGGGACCTACACAGTGCAAGGAGAAGCTGAATCCTGCAAGTTGTCCTCTGATTTCATGGCACCTGTGTACTCTCACCCCACCCCACCACCCCACCCCACTACATAAATAAATTAAATTGTAAGGGTGGTGTGGAGCTGGTTTATACTGGATTGCAGATCCACTGCAAAATATTCAGAAACTTTGAAAGACCATTGCTAGTCATTAGCATCTTGATAGTGTCTACAATCAAAGTATTTATGCTATTGAAACCAGTCATGCTACAAGTCAGAACTTTCTGGGTTCTCCTTAAAGAGCCAATTTAGCAAGGCACATATGTATAAGCCAGTTATCAATGGGCAAGAAACAGTAGACTTTGAGCCACAAGGCAAGAAAGCAAGGAGAGTAATAAAACCAGGCCCAAGATTGATATAGTTCGTTTTTTTAAAGGGCCATTCCAAATTCCAAAAACTCTATTCAACCTTTTGAGTCACAAGGGACTGAGAGGTTGAATGTGCTCTGTGACATTAAGGAAATGTGGGGAAACTTTAGAGTTCCAGTGTTTTAGAAACTATGCTTTGTAACAATACTGTAATAAAATTAGAACTTAGTAACAAACCAATACCTAGAATTCTCCTGCTTTGTAAACTAACAAAATACTGGTAACATGGATTTTAAAGACCTACACAGATGTGATGCACATAAAGTCAGTTAGACACACACACACACACACACACACACACATACACATTTTTAAAGATTTGTGAAGTCCTCACTGCCATGCCAGGATCCCCAGAAAGTAGCTCCCGTGTGGGAGGAAGACAACATGGCTACTTGACTGGATAGGGGATAAAAGCTCACCAGATCTTCAAAAATTGGACTCACTGGTTGAACTATAGTCATCTCCCACTGCAAGAAGAGGCTCCTCTGACTGGCTGGCAGCAGGAGTAATCTAGGGTACAGACGCAACTGTTTAGACAGCAGATTTGCTGGCACATCAAATCCATTTAATAAAACAATGGCAGGGTTTCCCTCCTAGGACGTTTGACTTTCCAGACACAGGTTTCATCCTGACTTAGAGAACCAAGCATGGGTTCCCTCTCATGGAACCTAAGATCCAGTCAGAAGGTGATCGGCTGTGCTTGTACTGTGTCCTGTTACTGCACATCCTGTGAGGCATGCTGCTGCTGTAACACCTTGGCCCATAGCCAGGCAGGACCACTAGTGACAGTTCTCCCTCAGCAGACTGAACCATGCCCTTTGGCTCTTCAAATGTTAGCCAGTGGGGAGGGAGCTTCCAGTTCAGTCTCAGCTGGATTTTCCCATGTCCTGAAACCAGAGCACATAGTGTCTTCATCATGGAGACTCACCATCCAGTTCTGGAATGCAATCAACTTATGTGACAATGGCCCCCATGGTGGGGGGGGGCATGGGAGCTCCTCAGATGGTAGCTCACCCTGACATTGGGGTTTGTGTGCACGAGTGCAATGCGAATGGGAAGGCCAGAAATCAACTTCATGTGTTTCTCCTCAGGAGCCGTTTACTTTGGTTTGTTGTTTGTTTGGGCCAAGGTCTCTCACTGGCCTACCAAGTGGGCTAGGCTGCCTGACAGAGAATCCCATGGGTTCATCTGTTATTATTTTCCCAGCACTGGGATCACAAGCCTAGAGGTGATCCACCATGCCTGAACCAAACTCGAGTCCTCATCAGCTGAGCCATCTCCCCAGCCTGGCACTAGGGATGTTCTTTACAACCTTATGGCTTGAAGAAGCACTCCTTTACATGAAGTAACACTTTGGGAGCGTTTGTGTGCTGCACCACCCCAGAAAGGGTCTTGTCCATAAAACCTTCAGTGCAGCCTTTTATTGAAGCTGTTGTCTTTACCACCACTGAAGTGGTTCCAGGATGATTCCATCCACTTTAGGGTTTTACACACAGCAGTTGCTGCTCAGTGACATATGGAGGACAGACTTCCTCCCTTCCCATGGCTGGAACTAGAACTCTATTGGAAACGTCTGTTCCTGCTGTTTCTGCTGCAGCCCTCAGCTGCAGCCTTCAGGCTGCCTAGAAACCTCTAAGATGGGCATTGGGTCACTGGGGCACACAGCTAGCTGTTCAGCCTGCCCCATGAGAATGTTAGTTTGCTCAAAAGCCTCTTGAGCCTTTTATTTTTTTGCCCCAATGTCATGCCCGCCCCCATTATCAAATATGCCATGCTCCAGGAGTCCTAGAAATGCATGGCACTGTTTACATTCATTGGTACAGAGAACAGCACAGTTTCTTCAATCACTTTGTCAATTTTTTAAAGAATTGTTTTGTTTTATTTTTGATTATTTGCACGTGTTATCTATGTGCATGTGAGTTGCGTGTACATTTAGAGGCCAGAAAAAGGCATCAGATCCCCTGGAGCTGGAGTTAGAGGCAGTAGTGACCACCTGATATGGGTGCTAGGAACTGAATTATGGTCCTCTGGAAGAACAGCAAGTACTCTTCACCACTGAGCCATCTTTCCATGTGGACTTTATCAAGTTTTATCCAAGGATAAGACACACAAAAATCTTATGTCTGTGCCAGGCCTTTGCACCCTATGAAGATGCATCTCCCATCCTGGTTCCTTCATCTGCTCTTGTAGAGCCCCCAGACGTGTTTATAAATTTGCAAGACACTCGGAGGTTAGCATGACAACTCCATAACAAAATATTTTCAGGGTAAGGAGAGAGAATAAGGAAGTTCCTGAGCCAATACCCCGTGGTGAGTGGTGGGATTGCACTGGTGACCTTGGAGAAGTGCTCTGGGAATCCATGGCTGCCTGCTCCATGCTAATGCAAACCAATCTGGGATTTAGTGGATAAAGGAATCCTAAAGAAAGCATTAGCAAGATGTGAAACAGGATGCCTTATCAGTTGCTCAGACTGGAAAGCCAAGTTGCATTCAACAATGTGGACAGGGCCTCTACTTTACTCTGTAATTTACACTCATTTTCCATGGAGACATCTGGCCTCCTTACTGGCCACATCAAACTGCTAAAGGTATCTTGGTCTACCAAAGAATTTTTAATTTTCCCAGTTTCTTGCCATGATCACTACATTGCCCTGGCAGTCTACACTGCTTGGTACTAACCAGCTTGGATGCAGCAGGCAGCTTCATGGGCTCCCCATGTGCCCAGACACTGACTTTAGTTTGTACTCTCACTTGGAACTCTCCCATAGCGATTTCTGGGATCCACCCCAGAAGCACATCCAACCCCAGGATGTATTCTTAGAGGAGAGAGATGCAAGCTATGATCCTGGAGAGGTTGGTCGCCCACTCCCAGGACAAACCTGGTCCTCTTTACTCCCCTACATCTATATCCACTTACTGTATGATTTAGGAAACACTATGGGTTAAAGCACAGGAAGCCCTGGGGAGCTTTGTGGTCTGCATATTAGTAAGGGGACAATATATCCACCATCCAACATGGGACCTCTGGTTGTCCTTATGCCCATCGCTGGCATACAATCTGGGATTTCCCATCTGTGATGGCTAGCTTTGATTGTCAACTTGACATAATCTCCAATCACCCAGGAAGACAGTCTCAATGAGGGGTTGCCTCCATTGCGTTGGCCTGTTGGACTCTAGGAGATTGTCTTAGTTATGTTAATTGATGTGGAGAGACCAGGCTCACTGTGGGCAGCACATTCCCTGGGCAGGGGTGGGTCCTAAACTGTACAAGACAGAGCTGGGGAGCTGAGTACAGGCTGTGGCTGCGGATGTGTGGGACTGCCTGTCTCAAGTCCCTGCTGCTGTGACTTCCCCGCCATGATGCACCATACCCTGGAACTGCAAGTGAAATACACTCTTTCTCCCCTAAACTGCTCTCTCTTGGGATATTTCCCCACAGTAACAGATGTGAAACTAGAAAACCAAGGGGGGAAAGGCGCAGGAGGAAGGGAGGCTCCTACTCCGTGAGGGACGCTGCAGACGTACCCTACCCCTCCTTCCCCTGCGCTGGTGAGCTGTCCTGGATTCAGAGCTTCCATAAACGTGCCAAGACAGCACTGGGCTCTCCATCTGCTGGACCACATGGCGTGCACAAGCAGCACTGCACAAGTGCTGCCACATGCCTTCTTCTTTAAAAAATCTTACTTGGGGCCTGGAGAGATGGCCTAGCGGTTAAGAGCACCGATCGCTCTTACAGAGGACCCGGGTTCGATCCCCAGCACCCACATGGTGGCCGAGAACCATCTGAAACTCCAGTTCCAGGAGAACTCCAGTTCCAGGGGAATCCGACACCCTCTTCTGACCTCCGCGGCATTGCACACAGGTGCACAAACTTGCATGCAGACAGTACATTCATACACATACAGAAATAAATAAAAAAATTAATAAAAAAATCTTACAAAATTATGTGTGGGTATGTATGTATATGGTGTATGTATATATGGTGCATCTGTATGTATGTGTACCGCCTATGTGCAGGTGCCAGAACAGGGCACTGGATTTCCAGGAGGTAGAGTTACAGGTGGTTGTGAGCCACTCGACATGGGTGCTGGGAACTGAACCCAGATCCTCCGCAAGAGCAGCAGCCCCTCTAACCACTGAGCCATCTCTCCAGCTCCCTGCCACATTCACTTCATAACATACGCTTTAATCTTCTGGGTTTACTCTTAACTGTCTACCTCTATTTTTGAATAATCCTTTATTTTACAATAAAGCTTCATTTCACCATGCAAAATCCTTTCTTGCCCCCCCAATAGTCTTGCTTAAAATTGTCTTTATATCTCTCTATCTCCTACTTGCTTGTTCCTTTCTACCTTCTTTCCTCCCTTAATATGACAAGGTGCTCTATACGAAGGATCTAGTCATATGACAGAGCAGTGTAACTTACATTCTTACCTGCTTAAGAGTTGAATCGCAAACCCATTGATGACAGGATGAAACAAGCTAACTCGCTTGTCCCCACAGAGCTAAACTAAGTTTTGATCTGCTGTGTGTCTTAGATTTTATTACTGCTAGGATTTGTTTTTTTTTTTTGTCTTTTTGAGACAGGGTCTCCCTGCATCCCCAGCTGGCCTGGAACTCACTATGTAGACCAGGCTGGACTTGAACTCATAGAGACCCACCTGCCTCTGCTTCCCACATGCTGGGATTAAAGGCGTGCACCACCACGCCCAGCAGAGCTCCTAGGATTTTTAAAGGGCCGTTTTATATCTTTTCCCCATGATCTCACATAAGTTTAAGAGTTACAGGGGGGCTGGACAGATGGTTCAGTGGTTAAGAGCACTTGTTGCCCTTCTAAAGGTCCTGAGTTGGAATTCCCAGTATCCATGTCAGGCAGCAAACAGCCACCTATAACTCCAGTTCGAAGAGATCCAACACCCTCTTCTGCACACACACACACACACACACACACACACAAAGTAATAAAAATAAATATGTCAAAAGTTACAGAATGTTACATTCCAGTGAGAACTGGCCAAGATAACAAAAACTTTCACATGACCTTGTGAAGCAAAACCATCTTGGTACAAGGCAGAAGGGAGAGAAAACCCACCAAAAGGAAAAAATCTTCCTGTTAAGCCAGTAATTTTCTTTAGGATTCAAAAGGTATCTGTTTCTCTGAAGAACTGGGAGAGACAGGAAACAGCTAGTTTTCCCTGGAAGACCATCAGATGGGGAAGGGAAGGAGGGAAGATGAGGATGAAGAAGATATTGATGAATAAGAAGAGGAGAGGGGAGGAAGAGGAGAGAGAAGGAGAAGGAAGAGGAGAAAGAGGAGGAGGAGGAAGAGGTATAGAGATGGCTAAGAGGTTAAGAGCACTAGTTGCTCTTGCAGAGAACCTGGGTTCAGTTCCCAGCACCCACATGGTGTTTTACTATCACCCGGAATTACAGTTTCAGGGGATCTGATGTCCCCTTTTGGCCTTCACAGGCACTGTACTCACATGCACACAACACAAAAACATACAATAAATAAATAAATAAACAAATAAATTGTAAAATAGTAAATAAGTAAAATTGAAGAAGTTAGGAAGGAAGGAAGGAAGGAAGGAAGGAAGGAAGGAAGGAAGGAAGGAAGGAAGGAAGGAAGAGAAGGAAGGAAAGAAGAAGCCAGTGTTGGGGTCTGGACAGCACGCTGGCTGTGGGTTCAATGGCAGCAGCTGTACCGAGAGCACTAGTTCACTCCACAGGACATTTTTCCACCTCCCTAGTGTGAGACTCACTGGGTAGACAGCCCTCACACACTCTTTAAGGAGCAGTTTCTCACTGGGCAAATAGTGAGCCTTGATTATGCATTCACCATCTCGAGCACGGACCACACCACTGATGATACACCTCTCCTGTCCCATAAGACCATCCTTGGGGGGCTGACAGCACCTTCTCTAGGCCACTAGGCATTGGAGGGGATCCTTCTACCCCATAGAACACTGCACTCATCCAGGTGAACCACTACATACCACACAGAGAACAGCCACCTCAGGATTTCATCCATGGGTGCCCCATCCTGATTCATCTTTGGGTCTGTTATGTCCCTTGAATGACTTTCCTAGGGGGGGGATTAATATCTACCTGCAAAGTGGGACAGCACAGAGAGCCCAGAGCACGACTCACACTAGCTCATCTCCATGAGTGCACAAGCTCATGGTACAGCTGTGGAGGCTACCGAAAGTTCCCTGCCTACAAAACTCCTACGTTAGTGCTTAGAGAACTATCCAGTTTTACCTATTTATTTATTTTGAGATAAGGTCTCACTACATAGCCCTGGAACCCACTATGTAGACCTGGCTGGCCTCCATCCCACAGATATGTGCCTGCCTCTGCCTCCCAGGTGTGCACCATTGTTCCCAGCTTACGGTGTAATTTTGAAGCAGCAGAGGTGACTGCATGCTCACAGGATCTAAGACACAGACAGAGCCAGCGGCGGGGAAGGTTACATTTATGTGTACCTCATCTCTGCCCTTATTAGGGATTTTGCTGGTCTCAGCAAGCAAGGTCAGACCATGGGAAGAGAGGACTGTGGTGACGCAGGCTAGTATGTAGAAAATCAAGTTTGCTGTAAATTGATTTATCTATGTGGTGATCTGTTGAGTTATGGAAGTTCTAAGAACCTCTGACGTAACGCATGAGCCAAAGCTCTTGCCCATGGCTGCCACCGTGGTACCTCACAATGTTTGGTGAAAACACTAATTACATTTTCTGGGTGTTGGACAGCTTTGGAGACCGTTAGAGCACTCCAAAATTTCCTTTACAGGTCCCACCTCCTTAAAGATGAAGTCAGAAAACTCATTTTCCCTGGCCTTCTTTGAAGTCAAGACACAAACATAGGAACTGAGCCCCATCAGTCAGATTCACACACTTGATACTTCAGTTCAAAGGTGAGCAGCAGGGAAACAGGATCCAGCCTGCTGTTCATTTCACTGGCAAAGACCAATGTAAAAAAGAATCAGCAACTGCCTTTTGGAGAAGCAGTATCGAAAGGAGAAGCTCTTGGAACAGAAGTGGATAAGCAGGTGGTGTCCGGCAATACAGTCCAGTTCCCAAAAACACAAGCAGCAGCATTGTCCGACTGGAGGCTGTTCAGCAGATCTGCCTGCGTGTGGTCTGGAATCTTTCCCTTTACATAAACAAGAGGAGCCGGTCATCCTCTGTTCCACATTTCTACTTGAACATCTGGCCAGGCTTGCTGGAACAGATCTGTAATCCAAGGACTTGAAGGCAGAGGATTAGAAGGTTGAGGTCAGCTTGGGCTACATGGAGAGATTCTGTCTCAAAAAGACAGAGGTGAGGGCAGGAGGAGAGAGGAAGATGAGGAGGAGGGAGGGGAGGAGGGAGAGGAAGAAGAGGAGGAAGAAGAGGAGAAGCAAAATGGGAGGAAAGGAAGGGAGACAGGAAGAAGGAAGGAAGGAAAGGAAAGAAAAGTAAAGAAAGAAGATTAAGAAGGACAAAAAAAAAGCTAGAGAGATGATTCAGGGGTTAAGAGCTTCCACCGCTCTTGCAGAGGACCCAGGTTTGATTCCTATACCAGGTGGCCTACAACCTCCCATACCTTCAGCTCCAGGGAGTCTAATGCGGTCTTCTGGCCTCCACAGTCACCTGCACTCACACATATAACCCAAGCAGATACACATGCAGACACATAATTTTATTTTGTAAAAAATGAAAGACTAGGGCTGGAGAGATGGCCTAGCGGTTAAGAGCGCCGACCGCTCTTACAGAGGACCTGGGTTCGATCCCCAGCATCCACATGGCAGCTAAGAACCGTTTGTAACTCCAATTCCAGGAGAACTCCAGTTCCAGGGGAATCCGACACCCTCTTCTGACCTTCGCGGCATTGCACGACACGGGTGCACAAACTTGCATGCAGACAGTACATTCATACACATAAATAAATAAAAATTAAAATTAAAATAAATGAAAGACTAGGAGCTGGAGAGATGGTTCAGCGGTTAAGAGCACCAACTTCTCTTGCAGATGACCCCAGTTCGATTCCCAGCACCCACATGGTGGTTAAGAACTGTCTTTAAGCCAGTGTGATGGCACATGCCTTTAATCCCAGCACTCATGAGGCAGAAGCAGGAAGCAGATCTCTGTAAATTCAAGGCCAGACTGGTCTACAGGCCTAGTTCCAGGCCAGCTGGGGCTACAGGGAGACCCTGTCTCAAAAACACCAAAAAAAAAAAANCAAACCCATAAAATATAAGAAATAGAGGATGTAATAAGAATCCTCCACAACATAAAAAACAAAAAAAGAAAGCCCAGGCCCAGACGTTTTTTCACAGCAGAATTCTAATAAAACATTTCAAAAAGAAAGAAACCCTACAACCATATTTCTGAAACTGTTAGAAATACAAATCAGAGGGAACTCTCCCCCAAATATAATTCTCTTCCCTCCCTTCCTCCCCAGTCCTCTATGAATCCCAAACAGCACTCGATTTACGAATACCATGGCAAGATACAACCAAAAGGAGAATTATAACCCAATCTCCCTCATGAACACAGATGCCAAATTCTATCTAAAACAAAAAAACAGAAAAAAAAAAAAAACAGAATAGGAGGAACTTCCTTCTATGAAGCCACATCACTCTATTACCAAAACCAGGCAAGATACAACCAAGAAGGATAATTAGAGAAACCCTCTCCCTCATGAACACAGATGCCAAAATTCTAAACAGAAGACTGGCCAATCGCATACAGACCCAATCAAGAAGATCAGCCATCATGACCAATTGGATTCATACCAGAGATGCAGGGATGTTTTAACAAACGAAAATCAATAAACATCATCAAATGCATAAACGAATCAAAGACAAAAACCACACCATCATCGCAATGGATGCTGAAAAAGCTTTGACAAAATCCAGCATCCCCTTCATGCTTAAAGTCCCAGAGAGGAATTGGATTGGAGGATCTTCCTGAATGGTATGAAAGCCATATACAGGAAACCCACAGCCAATATCATCCTAAAGGGGGAAAATGACGGAAACAGTTCCCTTTAAGGTAGGAACTCGGCAGCTGCCCCCTATCACCACTCCTCTTCAATATAGTGCTTGAAAACACTTGCTAGAGCAATAATGCAAGAAAAGGAATATTAAAGGAGTAGCTAATTGGAAAGAAGGAAGTCAAACTATCCCTATTGCTGATGATAGATTGTTTACTTAAGAGATGCAAAAAACTCCACCAGAAAACTCATAGAAACGTTAAAAGCTTCAGCAAAGTGGCAGGATACAAAATTAACCTTAGAAAAACAATGGCCTTTCGTACACCAACAGCAAGCAACTGGAGACAGAATTCAAAGAGAACCTTCCCACTCAAATAGCATCAAAAACAATAAGATACCTAGGAACAAACCGAACCAAAAACACCAAAGAACCTTTACAACAAAATTTTAAACCCGTAAAGAAAGAAATTGAAGATAATCAGAAATGGAAAGACCTCCCATGCTCATGGATGGGAATTAAACATTGTAAAAATGTCCATTTTACCAAAACTCCGGTATAGATTTAATGCAATCCCAATCAAAAATCCCCAAGAGTTTCTGCTTCACAGGCTTGGAAACAAAAAGGTATAAAAATTATTTGGAGAAACAAAAGACCCCGAATAGCCAAACAACCCCTTGAGGGTGGGGGTTGGGGGAAAAGAGCTACACAGGAGGGAATCTCTATACCAGAGTTCAAAATACATTACAGGGCTATAGTCAAAAAAAAAAAAAAAAAAAAAAAACAGCCTGGTACTGGCACAAAAACAGACCTGTTTGACCAAATGGAAAAAACCGAAGATCCAAATCTGCGCACATACAATTTTCGAGCCATCTCATATTTGACAAGGGGGCCCAAGAAACCACAATGGAGAAAAGACAGCATCTTCAGCAGTGGTGTTGGCAAACTGGTCACCACCTGTAGAAGAATGAAATGAAACCCCTAACCACCTACGCCTCGCCCTGTACAAAAGTCAACTCATATGGATTAAAGACCTCAACGTGAACCCAAAACTCTTAAGGTGAATAGAAAGAAAAAGTTGGCACAGACTACAAGACATAGGCGTAGGAAAAGACTTCCTAAATCAGACGCAGCTGCACAAGAATTAAGGTCGACTAATTGACAAAATGGGAACCTCATCAAACTCAAAAGCGTCTGTACATCAAAAGAAACAATCAAGGAAGTAAGAGAAATCCCACAGAGTGGGAGAAAACTTCACTGCAGATACATTCTGACAAAGCATTGATTGCCCAGAGTATGTAAACTACTCAGAAAAACAAAGAAAAAAGAAAACAAACGACCCGCTCATTAGATGGAGCAAAGAACTGAACATAGACTTTACAAGTGAGAATTAGAGATGTCTGAGAAACAACCTCAAGAACTGCTCCAGCACTAATCATTAGGAAATGCAATCAAAACCACTTTAAGATATCATCTTACTCCAGTAATAACTGGCTAGGAGCAAGAAAACAACTGAATACCAAGTGCTGGAGGGGTTGTGGGGAAAGGGAACACTCATCACTGCTGGTGGGAATGTAAACTCGTACACACGAGGGAAAGCAGTGTGGGAGAACCCTTGGAAGACTGGAAATGAACTTTCCACCCGACCCAACCATACCACTTCTGGGTATGTACCCTCAAGATTTACGACACCACAGAGATACATGCACGGCCATGTTTTATTTCAAGGCTCTCTTCACAATAGCAAATACTTGAACCCAACCTAAATGCCCCTCAACTGACGAATGGATAAGAGAAAATGTGGTACAATCTACACAATGGAATTTCTATGCAAGCATTAAAGAAGACGACATCACGAGCTTGCAGAAATGGCTGGGAGCTAGAGGACATCCATGCTGAGTGAAGTAACACAGCCCAGAAAAACAAAACTGACTAATGGTATCCCTCATCTGTGATGCTAGTGCCAATTACCCAGTTGTAAGTATTCTTGTGTAGGGCCCCTGAGCTTCTGTACAAAGCAGTTGGGCATAATTCATTTTGGAAACAACAACAACAACAGAAAATACGCAGCAAAGAACTGACTGAAAAGGAGAACTTCGGCCAAACAGTCAACGTCCCCATGAAAATATTGAGAAAGACTAAGAGATTGAAATGCATTTTTGGCAGAATGTGCACGAGCGTCTACGGGTGGGGGAATGAGAGGGAACACGGGGTCTAGATTTGTTAAAATAAATGAAAAAGAATACAAATAAAAAAAAAAAAAAAAAAAAAAAGAAAACTTCCTAAAGCTGGGGGCGTGGTTGGCGCACACCTTTAAATCCTACACTTGGGAGCAGAGGCAGGCAGGTCTTTGTGAGTTTCAAGCCAGCCTGGTCTACAATAGTAGTTCCAGGAGCAGCTGGGGGCTAACAGGGATAACCACGCTCAAAAGACAAAAAAAAAAAAAAAAAAAAAAAAAAAAAAAAGGCTGGGGGGAGACGGGGGGAAATGGCTCAGTGGTTAAGATTTGTGACTGCTGTCGCTGATGTGATTGCCTAAAGCGTTAAGAGCGCCGACCGCTCTTACAGAGGACGCCGGTTCGATCCCCAGCAACCACATTGGCGGCCGAGAACCGTCTGAAAATCCAGTTCCAGGAAACTCCCGTTCCGGGGAATCCGACACCCTCTTCTGACCTCCGCGGCATTGCAACGACACGGTGCACAAACTTTGGCATGCAGGCAGTACATCATACACATACAGAAATAAATAAAAAGTAATTTAAAAAAAAAAAAAAAAGGGGGGAGCTGGGAGATGCTCAGTGGGGGTGACTCTTTGCAGAGGACCCGGGTTCGATCCCCAGCACCCACATGGCTAGAACCGTCTTTAACGCCAGTTCCCAGGCGGAATCCAACACCCTCTTATGACCTCCCGCTTGGCTGCTTGTATGCACAGGTGCACCAACCTAAACATGCAGACACGTTACCATTATACACATAAAATAATAAATAAAATTTTTAAGCTTGTTCATACTCTAATCCTAGCACTTGGGAAGGACAGAGGCGCAGCGGATCTTTGTGAGTTCAAGGCCAGCTGTTCTACATAGTGAGTTCAAGGACAGCTGGGGCCTATAGGGAGACCCTGTCTCTTGAAAAGACCAAAAAAAAATGTTAACAAGACTATGGGAACTTCTGAAGATGTATTATGCATGACCCAC
The DNA here is from genome assembly GCA_009823505.1 of Rhizomys pruinosus. Lineage (NCBI taxonomy): Eukaryota > Metazoa > Chordata > Mammalia > Rodentia > Spalacidae > Rhizomys > Rhizomys pruinosus. Next base: position 732,260 of record VZQC01003082.1, read on the forward strand.
AGGTCATGAACCGATGGAGGGCCAAGGGTAGACTGTTTATTATTTAAAGTGCTATGTTTGAATGTCAAATTCATGAGGTGTGGATTTATGATACTGAGTCTACTAGATTGGATTTAGAATCAACTAGGAGACAACATGTATGGGTTTACTTGTGAGGGCATTTCCAGAGAGATTTACTGAGGGATATTGAATTTGAATCCTGCACTAAATAGAAAGCCTACTAAAAACCAGAATTTATTACTCCCCTTTCTTACTGCAGATGCAATGTGAACAGCTGCCTCACACTTTGCCACCATGACCTCTACCATGGATTGTATTCCCTCAAACCATGAGCCAAATACAAACTCTCCATTAAAAAACATCATAAATATAAAAGACACACAGTGTTTGAAAAGATATATATATAATTTGGTGACTTAACTACTGGAATCTTAAGACAACCAAATGAAAAAATTATAAATTAAGAAAGCCCAGCATTGGAACCACATTGAAAAATATTTAGTTATTTTGTATTTTATGTATTATGTTTTGTCCTTTTTGCGAAAGTGTCTTCTCTAGTCCCGCGCCTCGAAGACACTGCTCTGTGGACCAGGCACGTGCCTTTGCTCTTTTTTTTTTTTTTTTTTGATTTTGTTTTTGTTTTGGTCGTTTTTTTGCGACAGGGTCTCCCGTGAGCCCCAGCGTCCTGGACTCGCTCTGTAGACCCGGCTGGCCCTAACCTCCACGACTCTTTGCCTCGGCCTACCGCCAAGTGGCTAGGATTAAAAGGCTAGGATTAGCGCCACCACGCCCGCACGCCTTGCTCTTATGGGAATTTCTCCCAAGTGCGGGACTAAGGTTATATGCCCCACGCCCCAGCTATTTATTTTTATTTGATGTTTATTTTTTTATTTTCCTCAGAGTTCATTTTATGTGAGTTCTCTGCTCTCTCTCTCTCTCCTCTCGCTCTATTCTATATATATTATATAGGTATATCATAAATATAGCTCACAGAGGTCCAGAAGAGGACTTGGATCCCCATGAGGTGTCCACAGGCATTATGAGCTGCCCAGTATGGGTGCGGGACCCTAGTCTGCTGAAGAGCAGCCAGTGCTGTTTTAGCACCTGAGCCATCTCTCAGTCTTGGAAAAATATTATGTTCCTTTCTTGGATTTATTTATTTTTTATTTTTTGTCTTTTGGGGACAGGGTCTCCTTTTAGTGCAAGTTGGCTTGGAGCTAACTAAGGCTGGCCTTGAACTCACAGAGATCCGCCTATCTCTGCCTCTTGAGTGCTGGGATTAAAGGCATGCACCACCACACCCAGCTTGCTGAATTCTTTTTTTTTTTTATGTGTATGAATGTACGGTCTGCATGTAGTCTGTGCACCCGTGTCAGCAATGCCAAGAGGGCAGAAGAGGGTCTTGGATTCCCTGGAACTGGAGTTTCCCTGGAATGGGAGTTACGGACGGTTCTCAGCCGCCCATGTGGGGGCGGGGGATCGAACCCTGGTCCTCTGCAAGAGCAGTCGGTGCTCTTAACCACTAGGCTATCTCTCCAGGTGAATTCTTAAGAGGTTAGAAATTATGTGGGAAAAATGTTCCAAGTAGCTCTAAGGAGAAATGCCCTGCTCGGTTGTGTGGTACCACCCTTGAACGTCTCCTCTTCATGCTGCCTGGTCTTCAGATGACCACTTCCCTCCGAGAGCCCAGCGCCCAGCTGTGTGAGTACCGGTCTCTCTGTGGGAAGCTGATAAGGTTGGAAGATAATGCCAAGGTTGTGGTATTACTGCCTTGTTGAACATTAACCATTTGAACCTCTGTCAGCCATTCTTCACAGAGACTGCCACCTCAGCTTCCCAACTGCTCTTTTGCCCTTGTTGATTCCTGGCTGTTTTTTTTTTTTTTTTTTTTTAGAATGTAGCAGTGTTTTTTATTTATTATTTTTTAGGTGTATGAATGTACTATCATGCTGTATGTCCTGTGCACCCGTGTTGTGCAATGTCGCGCGGAGGTCAGAAGAGGGTCAGATTCCCTTGGAATGGAGTTAAATACGTTTTAGCTGTCCATGTGGGTGCTGGGAATGGGGCCCGGTCCTCTGCAAGAGCAGTCTGTGCTCTTTAACCGGCTAGGCCATCTCTCCAGCCCTTGGCTTTTTTTTTTTTTATCAGTGAGTTTGAACATTTTTGAAAAGTAACAAACTTCTTTTTTTTTTTAAGAAAGATTTTAATTTAATTTAATTATGTGTGCATGTATGGTGACTTGAGTGTGGGAGGGCACATCAGAGTATGCTCGGGACTGGAGTTTTGGGTGTGAGCCACCTGAGCTGGGTGCTAGGAACCACTCAGGTTCCTCAGGAAGAGCAGTATGTTCTACTAACCATTGAGCATCTGTCTAGCCCCACAGTGTTTCTTTACAAATAGTCTTCCTTTTTTTTTTTTTTTTTTTTTTTTTTTTTGGTGGTTGATATTTGGGAGTTAGTTTGGAAGAAAAAGAACCAGTTCTCAAGATGGAGCTTGACAGATCAGCTGATCCCGCCCCTGCAATCTGGGTTGCAACAACTAAGTCTACAGTAAATAAGTGGACATTGAAGGGAATTCATAATTTCTGGGCCTCTGGCGATTATGACAATGACTGTACGCCTCTCTGCACACAACTGGACCAAGTTATTAAAGGGGGGTGCTAGTATTATTCAGTGCCACATCCTTAATGATAAGAGACATATATTAACCCAAGATACCAATAATAATGTGGCATATTGGGACGTGTTAAAGGCATGCAAAGTTGAAGATTTGGGCAAAGTGGATTTTGAAGATGAAATTAAGAAAAGATTTAAAATGGTGTATGTGCCGAATTGGTTCTCAGTAGACCTAAAAACAGGGATGTTGACCATTACTCTGGATGAGAGTGACTGCTTTGCTGCCTGGGTTTCTGCAAAAGACGCTGGCTTCAGCAGCCCTGATGGGTCAGATCCAAAACTGAATTTAGGAGGACTTTTACTACAGGCACTCCTAGAATATTGGCCTAGAACACATGTGAATCCAATGGATGAAGAAGAAAACGAAGTCAACCATGTAAATGGAGAGCAGGAGAACCGAGTCCAGAAGGGAAATGGCTATTTCCAAGTGCCCCCTCACACCCCTGTGATCTTTGGTGAAGCTGGAGGTCGCACACTGTTCAGGCTGCTGTCAGGATTCCGGGGGTGAGACTGGGTCGATGCGACAGTGCCACAATGGGTAATTGACATCACTGTGGATAAAAATATGCCCAAATTCAACAAAATTCCTTTCTATCTCCAACCTCATGCATCTTCAGGAGCAAAAACATTAAAAAAAAAAGACAGGCTCTCTGCTAGTGACATGCTCCAGGTGCGGAGGGTGGTGGAGCACATCTATGAGAAAATCATCAGCCTGGACGAGTCTCAAGCCACTGGCTCTTCTAATAATGAAAAACCAGGAGAACAGGAAAAGGAGGAGGATATTGCTGTGTTGGCAGAGGAGAAAATTGAACTTCTGTGCCAGGACCAGGTTTTGGATCCAAATATGGACCTTCAAACAGTGAAGCACTTCATATGGAAGAGTGGTGGAGACCTCACCCTCCATTACCGTCAGAAGTCCACCTGAAGGATGGGCCCATGCTCCTGGGTTATTCATCAGCGACCTTCCTCTGTGGCCCCAAGAGTAGTACTAGGAAGCCCACCAAGCCCCAACCAGAGCAAGACCTCTACTGGCCGATTTGGTGTGGACCTAGATTATCTTTCAGTTGAAGTGACTAATCAAGATGTAATATAGAAACCAGTCTCCACGCATAGATTAAGGTCTCCCGGGGGTACAGAGTGCAAGAACAGAAGAGCCCCAAGCACAGTCTTGCAAGATGTGCAGAGACCCTACAGCAGGCCAGGACAGACCTCGCTTCCTCCTTTTCTTTCAGAGGACCCTGTCTTTCTCTTAGCACTTGTCAGAGAATATCAGTGGGGTCACATCTGTCACTGTGTTTCAATCTCAAACGTATAAGGTCTATAGATTTTCTGAGAGTACATGCCATTCATGCAGTACCTATGAAGGCTTTTTCCGAGTTTGTCATTTAAAAACAAATCAAGTTGTTTTCACAATTTAAGAGATATTTTTAATGGGAATGGCTGTTGCACAATTCAAGAGCCAGCCCATTTCATAATAAATGATCATGTTGGGCTTATTTTTAAATATTGCATCTCAGATATGTTCTTGTAGGAAGACCTATTTAAACTCCAGGAACTGAAACACAGCACTGGGATCTCTAGGCAGCAGCTGTTAGCAGTGTTGCACCCATAATAACCTGGTTGGCAACTGCCCAAGAAGGACTAGCTGTTCTCTCCTTCCTCCAGTGTCCAGTCTGATTCACAGGCAGAGCCAGCGGAAACCACAGCTCCTTGCCCTGGGTAAGCAGCATGACACTGTCAAAACTTAAGACCATGGTGAAATTATAATTGTATTCAAATGCTACCTAAACTCTATGTTATCACAGTAAAAAGATGTCATTGTGAGTTGGTTTGATATTCATATCGTGAAAGTATACCTTTAAAAAATATTTTAAAATTATCATTTTCCAATTAATTTATTTTTGAGACAGGGTCTCACTATGTAGCTTTGGCTAGTCTGGAAATTGCTATGTAGACCCCGCTGGCTTTGAACTCACAGAAATCTGCTTGGTTTTCTTCCTGAGTGCTGGGATTAAAGGCATGTGTCACCACATCCAGCCCAAATACTTTATTTTTGTGTATGTGTGTTTCTAAGAACGTATGCTACATGTGCGCAGATGCCTACAGAAGCCAGAAGAGGGCACGCAATGCCCTGGAGCTGAAGTTATAGGCAGATGTGAACCATCCAACGTGGTGCTGGAAACAGAACTCGGATCTTCTAGAAAAGCAGGAATTGCTTTTAACCTCTAAGCTATCTTTCCAATGCCAGGAATTCTAAAGGATCTATAATTATAGGGAACTTAACATTTACATATTACATTTGTTTTATCTCTCAAAAACTTTCTTATGACATACCTCAAGCTTCTAATTTTCTCCTAATGTTTCATTTTCCACTTTGGAAAAATCCTTTACTCTAAAACAAAATATTATTATACCATACAAAATCTTTTTGCATCTATAAGTATTTTCTTTTCCCTTTAATTTCTTTTTTTGTCTTTTTGAGCAGGGTCTCCCTGTAGCCCCAGCTGTCCTGGAACTCACTCTGTAGACCAGGCTGGCCTTGAACTCACAAAGACCTGCCTGCCTCTGCCTCCCAAATGCTAGGATTAAAGGTGTGCGCCACCACGCCCAGCTTAAGGCAGTTTCTTAATGTGAGCCCTGGGCGCAGTAGTTTTCTGGAACATTGATGTCATATCTTATGGCCCTGGTAACTTCCTTTTTGCTTGAATGCAAAGCCACCATGGAGAGTCTACTGCCAATTTGTGTTGTAGTGTCGACCCCCTTCTACCATAGCTGTAGGGGCTTCTGTTTATCTTGGTGGCTGAACCTGGGGAGGAAAGGATTTATTTGGCTCACATCTTCTGGGTCACAGCTCGCCACTGAGGGAGTCTACCATAGGAACTCAGGGCAGGAATGGAGGTAGGAGCCCGAAGCACAGGCCATGGAGGAATGCTGCTCACTGGCTTGCTCAACACTGGGTCTGTTTAAATAGTGTATTATTATAGTTGGGGCTGGCTCTATGCTTGAAAACCAGTTTATTTATAACCTGTTGTAAGTGCTATGTTCTGTTTGCAGTTAGGAAATGCAGAATTCAAAGTGATCTCCTAGCTTGTAAGCAAACTGAGAGGCACTATCCCTTTTCTATTAAAAATGATAGCTGATGTGTCAAGAAATCAACTCGAGCAAAGTGGGTTTAATATTAAACCTTTCCTCTGTGTCTTATCTTGTTGTTTTGGTTGTTAATATGGTGATAATTGAAAGTCAAGGTGAAATTTAAGTATTAAGATTTATGATTTATTGAGCTTGAATTATGCCACCATGCTTAAGTAAAAATGAAGATGGCATCATGGTGAAACTTACCAAGAAGTAGTTTCTCAGTTGTAACAATTTTGATTCTCTTTCCTGTGACCTCTTTCCCTGCTGCCTGGAACCATAGCAAAAGGATACTGCATCTCTTGTTACTGTAGTGCTGAGGTTATTGAAGTTACATAAACACATCTCAGTCTTTGTTTCTTAGAAAGGTATCTGTTCAGTCCTACTAGGTGACTGACAAAAATAAAGGTAAATGCATTTCATGTTTTTCACACAAATGCAGCAAAATTTGTATAACCACATGACTTCACAATTGTGATCTCAAAAAAAGGGGCTGGAGAGATGGCCTAGCGGTTAGGAGTGCCGACTGCTCTTACAGAGGACCCGGGTTCGATCCCCAGCACCCACATGGTGGCCGAGAACCGCCTGAAACTCCAATTCCAGGAGAACTCCAGCTCCAGGGGAATCTGACACCTTCTTCTGACCTCTGCGGCATTGCACGACACGGGTGCACACACCTGCATGCAGACAGTACATTCATACACATACTGAAATAAAGAAAAATTTTTAAAAAATTAAAAAAAAAGGAGTTTCTCCTTCAATTTTCTTGAAATTAATGAGAGAATACTGTAAGTCTCTAAACTTCTGAGTATTAGAGGTAGACATGGTCTAGTAAAACAGTAGTCATGTTTTTTAAAATTTTTTTGTCATGTTTTATTCATTAAACAAAGATTCAGAGCTGGGAGTGGTGGCACATGCCTTTAATCCCAGCACTAGAGAGGCAGAGGCAGGGGGATTGCCACAAGTTCAAGGCCAGCCTGGTCTACAGAGAGAGTTCCAGGACTGCTGGGGCTATAGGGAAACCCTGTCTTGAAAAGACCAAAAAAAAAAAAAAAAAAAAAACACGATTCAGACGAAGCATCAGGTTACAGCACACATTGCTCAGCTAATCGACAGGGGCCATGAAGCAGAGAGGGTTTTAGAATGTTCAAGACCAGTCTGGACTATAAAAACCTTAGAAAAGATTCATTGAGTATCCTAGTCACCACCCTTCAAAGAAGCTTCTTTTTCTTTTCTTTTTTTTTTTTTTTTGTGTCTTTTTGAGACAGGGTCTCCCTGTATCCTTAGCTGTCCTGGAATTCACTCTGTAGACCAGGCTGGCCTTGAACTCACAAAGATCCGCCTGTCTCTGCCTCCCGAGTGCTAGGATTAAAGGCATGCGCCACTACGCCCAGCTAGAAGCTTCTTTTTCAACAGACAGAAATTATTACAGAGTCCCACTGGAAATACACAGAGATCGCCTGTGAATTGCCCAAGCCTAAGGCTCACAGAACACAGAACAAGGGTTAAGAGAACACTAATGCATCTCTCAGTTCTCATCGATGAAGTTCCCTCCCACCACAGAGCCAGGAACACAAAAGGTCACAAATGGCCAAAGCATGGAAATTACGAATCTGAAGAATGTGGGTCCTTGGACACAGCTCCTATATTAAACTTGACCCACCCAAGGCTCAGGTACCATTTCAGACAAGGGACAGAAAGAATGTAAGAGCCAGGGAGGAAGTACATGACCATATATGGAAACAAAGTCCTACAGGCTACTGGGATCCTGCTCATATGAACAAACTTTCAGCTATGGTGTCAGCATGCGCAAGACCCATGGAAACTCAAGTGGACAAAAACCCGGCAAGGAACTGTGGAAATGGGTAACAGGCCCCAATCTTAGCTGAAGAATTACCGGGGATGATGAAAAGCTGATCTTTTTAGGAGGGACTCTAGATAGGCTGACTAGACCTCAGTGGATGAACTTGCACTGAGGGATGTCTAGGGACACTAACTTGACAGGATGGGCCTTGACATAGAATGTATGAATTCTGGGGGTTGGGGGGCTGTGGAAGGGTGGCAATGGGGAAAGGGGGTACAGAGATGATTGGTCTGTTCTGTGTGAAATACACAAAAATTCAATAAAAAATAATCTCAAAAAAAAAAGATTCAGAGGGCTCTCAGAACAACCTCAAACACCTGAACTGAGTGAGCTGCCACCAAGATGCACGGACTCCCGTATTCCCTGACTCCAGTTCTTGGCTGGGAGCAGGAATTCAAACTCGAAGACCTTTCCAGGAGGACTCTTTTTTTTAATGTATTTATTTATTAATTTTTGTGTATGAATGTACTGTCTGCATGTAGGTTTGTGCACCCACGTCGTGCAATGCCTCGGAGGTCAGAAGAGGGTGTCGGATTCCCCTGGAACTGGAGTTCTCCTGGAACTGGAATTACAGACGGTTCTCAGCCACCATGTGGGTGCTAGGGATCAAACCCGGGTCCTCTGCAAGAGCAGTCGATGCTCTTAACTGCTAGGCCATCTCTCCAGCCCCCCAGGAGGACTCTTAACCAGGAAGTTTTAAAGAGGCTGGCTGTAAAATTCAAGCTGAAAGAGGAAGAACTTAAAGTCTTGGTTCCTCCTTCACAAGCACAGAGACCCCATCCTTTTCGACCTCCTGTCCCAGGAATCCAAGTACTTCTATGGAGGCCTCCAGAACTTAGACTGGAAGACCTGTAGACCTGATGATTCCGATGGGTTCTCCTTCAAAGAGCTCAGCCCCTCCACTTCAGGCCCATGTCTTGAGCCGTCATCCTTGCCCAGCACCCCAGAGCTCCCTGAAGCTCTACAAGCCTTTCAGAAACTCTACCCCAACATCAGGGTACCAAGGCTGACATGACAAGGCCACCAACCAACCAAACCCCATGGTTTCTGAATCTGTGGGAAGGATGTCCCAGAAACTGCAGGGCCACACCCAACTCCCCAGTCTGTCAGTGAGTAGTTTGTGAAGGGTTTGTTGCTTGTTTCTTTTGGAGAGGTCTCCTGTTTCGATCGCAGGGTAGCTGAGGGTGACTTGGAACAACTGATGCTTCCACTTCTGGAGTGCAGAATGCAAGGGTGACGACCACACCCATTTTGGTTTTGGTATTTGTTTTACTTCATGTTTAGTGNTGTCCTGAGCCCTGAGCCGCACTTTGAGAGCTGTCCTGTCCTATGAGACTTGTCTGAGGCTGGCATCTAGGCCAAGGGCATGTGTAAGAACAGGGTACCCATCTTAAGCAAACCGGAAAGCACAGTTGGCCAAGCTGTCTGAGCTCTGTCTCAGCCTCTGGGAGAGCAGCTCTGGCCTCATTGGTTCCAGGGCCAGGGACAAGGCCAGGCTAGCCCAAGGCCCAGAGGAGCTGGCTAGCTCAGAGCCATGGGTCAGGGAGGTAGGGAGCCTGCTAGGACCTCTCTCTGGACACAGTGTCCTAGACTGCTTTGCAGCTTGGCTGGCTGACAGGGAACAGTGGCTGGCAGAGGGTCCGGGCAGCTGGCCAACTGGATCGGGAGCAGCAGGACAGAGCAAAGGGCCTGTTCTTACAACCGGTCCTGCCACCTAGGCCGCGGAGAGGGCCAGGTCTTTGGAGGCAGGAACCGGACATGATGTGGGGATCCCAGCAACCCTCTGCACCTCATACTTCTGTTTTCCATATCACCAACTGCCATCATTTAAGCAAAATTCTATAAAAGCAGAAAACCGAAAATGCAGGTCCCTTACGAGCTGTACGGCCTTCCTCAGGTCACAAGCTCTCTGCAGATCAGCGCATTCGTTCAAGATGGTGACTCCCAGGAATAAAGCCCACATGGAGTAAACTTTACTATTGAGAGCACATTAATAAGCAACAATAACGACGTTTGTTTATTAAAGGCTTCTGTGTGCCAGGAGCTTTACCTGCACTGTCTCAAATGCCACATTGCTCTCATGTCACATGTGAGGAAATGGTGCCAAGGACCAAAGGGACAAGTCTAAAGCCACGCAGCTGATAGTAGGGGCCTGGCCCCCATCAGCCTCCCCTGCGGGCAGGAGGGTAAAGGTCAGCTGAGTGGACCCAGGCTGGAACAGAGCAGGGATAAGGGGCTTGTTGGGACACAGAAACTGACCCCAGCTGCCTGGCCTCATGAAGGACACTGTTGGCAGAGTCCCCGGCACATGAGCAGAGTGCTCAGGACAACTTGGGTGGGGGTCAGAGGGCCGAAGGCATTCCTTCCTCATCCAGCAAACATTTATTGAGAGCAGTACAGTTTGTGTTGCCACACGTGGCTTTGGAATCAGACTTTGACGCACGGGGAGATGCTGACTGACTTCCAGTTTCCCCTCTGACAGTCTTTTTTTTAACATTTTGTGTGTGTGTGTGTGTGTGTGTGTGTGTGTGTGTGTGTGTGTTTGAGACAGGGTCTCTCTATAGCCCCAGCTGGAACTTGCTGTATAGACCAAGCTGGCCTTGAACTCACAGAGATGTGCCTGCCTCTGCCTCCCAAGTGCTTGAATTAAACAAACAAGCAAACAAACAAACAAAGAACATCATGATGGTTGGACACAGAATATAAGATTATAAAGAGGCTTCCCCTAGCATACACAGTCACTAAAACAGATATTAGTAATATTTTTACCCAGAAAAAAACATTACCAAGAAAAGTTGAACTCCTGTTTTTGTTTTTATTTTGTTTTCCTTTTTTTCACATTGTAAATTTAATAGGTAGATTTAATTTAAAATAAACAAAACTGTCAATTACCCCTAATTGTTTCCTACTTCCTTAATTTTTATAAGGTAAAAAAAGTAAACCTTTGGCACAGCCTAGTGGACAAGCAGCTTATGGCTACCTGGTGAGGAGAATCAGAGGTTTGGGGTTGTAGGAAGGCTTTCTGAATCCACGGGTGAATAACAAAAATGAATTTTCAGAGGAAGCTGGCCACTTCTCTAAGGGCACAGCATGGGAAAGTTCACAACTGTTAGAACTTTCATTAACTCGTAACACAGAAATGGAGCCAACCTACATGTCCATCGATATAGGAACAGATAATGAAAATGTGATACATGTACACAATGGAATATTCAGCAAGAGGGACTATAGAAATGGCTCAGCAGTTAAGAGCACTGGCTGCTCTTGCAGAGGATCTGGGTTCAAATCTCAGCACCCACATGGCAGCTAACAACCATTCATAATTCCAGTTCCAGGGAATCTGACATTTTCTGGCCTCCATGGACATTGCACAACACTAGTTGTGCTTACATACATGCAGGCAATACACTCATACACATAAAATAAATAAATAAATAAATAAATAAATAAATAAATAAATAAATAAAAATGTTTAAAAAGAGAAGCACATGAGGGGACTGGAGAGATGGCTCGGTGGTTAAGAGCCACAACTGCTCATGCAGAGGACCTGTGTTCAATTCCCAGCACTCACATGGAGGCTAAGAACCATCTTTAAGCAGGGTGTGGTGGCACACGCCTTTAATCATAGCAGAGGCAGGCAGATCTCTATGAGTTCAAGGCCAGCCTAGTCTACAGAGTGATTTCCAGGCCAGCTGGGGCTATAGGGAGACCCTGTCTCAAAAGAGAGAGAGAGAGAGAGAGAGAGAGAGAGAGAGAGAGAGAGAAACACATGAAATTTGCAGGAAAATGTATGGATCTAAAAAATGTATTAAGGGAGGTGACCCAAACTCAGAATGAATAAAAGGGGGGAGGTGCTCATCCTCATGTGGACCTTAGCCTACAAAGTAAAGCAAGGATGGGATTAGGTGATGAGGAAGTCCAGAATACAGGCAGAAGAACACATGAGTCACTATCCTAATCTGCTTCTATGTTACTGTGATAAACATCATGACCCAAAGCAACTCTGGGAGGAAGGGGCTTATTCCAGCTCACAGCTCACAGTCCATCCCTGAGGGAAGCCAAGGCAGGAGCCTGGAGGCAAGAGCCGAAGCAGAGACCATGGAGGCACGCTGCTTGCTGGCTTGCTCCCCTGGCTTGTTCAGTTACCTTTCTCATACAGCCCAGGCCCCCTTGCCCAGGGATGGCACTGCCCACCGTTACATAGTGGGCTGGGCCCTCCTACGTCAATTAACATTTAAGAAAATCCTTCACAGACAGGGCCAAGGCCAATCTTATGGAGGAAACTCCTCAATTAAGGTTTCCTCTTCCTGGGTTACGCTGGTTTGTGTTGACAAAAACTACCAGAAAAATTGACCCTTGTCAGCTTGACACGCAAACACCACTAGAAGCCATTCCCCTTTCATTTCTTGTCCCCAAGATCTCATATCAATATCACAATATAAAATGCAGTCCACTTTAAAACATTTTTACAGTCTTTTAAAATCTATTACTGGGACTGGAGAGATAGCCTAGCGGTTAAGAGCACCGACGCTCTTGCAGAGGACCCAGGTTCGATCCCCAGCACCCACATGGCAGTTGAAAACCGTCTGTAACTCCAATTCCAGGAGAACTCCAGTTCCAGGGGAATCCGAGACCCTCTTCTGATCTCCACGGCATTGCACGACATGGGTGCACAGACCTGCATGCAGACGGTACATTCATACACATACAAAGATAAATAATAAAAAAAAATTTTTTAAATTAAATAAAATAAAATCTATTACTTTGCCTTTGTTCCCAGCACTCAGAAGGCATAGAGAGGCCAGTAGATCTCTGTGAGTTAAATGCCAGCATGGTCTATACAGTGAGTTCCAGCCCCTCCCTGGGGCTACAGGGAGACTCTGTCTCAAATAACAAAACAGAAAAGTCCAATGTCTCTTTAAAAATCCAAAGTCTAACTGTGGGATTCTGCAAAATTCTTTCTTATTTCAAAAGAGAAGAACCAGGACACAGAATCAGATCTAAGCAAAACCAAAATCCGACAATGTAAGAAGTTCAGTACCCAACCTCTGGGACTGACTCATGCTTTTCAGGGCTCCAGAAGACTTGGGCAGCTTCACTTCTCCAGCACTGTCATCTTCAACACACACAGCTCATCTTCAAGCCTCGGGCCACCTTCCTTCCACACTTACCTCTGTCCTTGGTGGTCATCTCATGGCCTTGGCATTTCCAATATCCTAGAGTCTCCCCTGCAATGCAAGCTACACCCTCACCAATGCCCTCTCCTGACCTCACATGATGCCAAGCCTGGCTTCCCTCCATGACCCCTTCAATTCTGTAGCTTTCATGCTGCCAAAACCAATGCCATATGGGAAAATCTTACAGATGACCAACTTCAGCTTCCACCTTGAGATGCATCCTTGGCCTCCTCTGAACCACAGCTTCTGCATGCTGACCCTGAGGAAATACTACCCAGAAGATCTCACCTCAATGATCCTGGTCTCTTATTAATCTCAGCCAATACACAGATTTGCAATTGAAAATATCACATGCAGGGTCCTGAAAAAGTCTTTGAGAGAGTCTCAAACTTCCCTTTGAAACTTCACAAGCCTCTATAATCTGCCTTTCTCTCAGAAATATCCAAGTTTAGCCGGGCGTGGTGGCACACGCCTTTAATCCTAGCACTTGGGAGGTAGAGGCGGGCGGATCTTTGTGAGTTCAAGTCCAGCCTGGTCTACAGAGTGAGTTCCAGGACAGCTTGGGCTATAGGGAGACCCTGTCTCGAAAAGACCAAAAAAAAAAAAAAAAAAAAAAGAAATATCCAAGTTCCAATTTTGTATGAAATGCCCAAAGCTTCAATAAAAATTGGCTTGGAAAAAAAAAAAAAAAAGAAATATCCAAGTTCCTACAACACTGAGCTCTGAACACTCAATGGCTTTTCTAACTCCAAATCCTCCACAACCCCTGAAAAGAAAAGAAATCAAGGCATAAAAGTCATCTGGCCAAGTCCATCACAGAAGTACCCCACTTCTAGTACCAACTTCAGTTCTCACTTGGTTTTGTGGGGGTTTTGTCTTTTTTGAGACAAGATCTCCCTATCTCACCAGCTACCCCGGAACTCCCTATGTAGACTAGGCTGTCCTTACTCTCACAGAGATCTGTCTCCCTCCACCTCGTGAGTGCTGGGACCAACTTGCACCTGGCAAATCTCACTTGGCTTTTGTCACCATGATTAAAAAAAACATGATAAAAAAGAAACTTAGGGGTGGAGAAGGTTTATTTCTTCTCATAGGTCACAGTCAGGAGCTGAAGCAGAGACGTGGAGGCACCACGCTTACTGGCTGCTTCCCTGGTCGTCGCAGTCACTTTTCTTACACAGCTTAGACCCATCTGCCCATGGCTGGGCCCTCCTATGGCAGTTGGCAATAAAAATGCCCCCTAGACATGCCCACAGGCTAATATGATGGATGAAATCCCTCAGTGAAAGTTTCCTCTTCTGAGGTGACGTTAGTTTGTGTCAAGTTGATGAAACTGACCAGCACCTCCAAGAAGATAACATGCCTTTTTTCTTTTTCTTTTCTTTTCTTTTTTTGGGGGTGGGTATTTTTGAGACAGGGTCTCCCTTTAGTTCCAGCTGGCATGGAGCTCACTCTGTAGACCAGGCTGGCCTTGAACTCACAGAGATCCACCTGCCTCTGCCTCCCAAGTGCTAGGATTAAAGGCATGTACCACCACCACCACCTCGCCTTGCTATCACACACCTTTTTTCTTATGGTTTCAACTGTCACCATTTTTTTTTCTTTTTTTATAGTAGATAAGTAAAAAGAGGTAATTGCTGGGTGTGGTGGCGCATGCCTTTGATCCTAGCACTTGGGAGGCAGAGGCAGGCGGATCTTTGTGAGTTCAAGGCCAGCCTGGTCTACAAAGTGAGTTCCAGGACAGCTGGGGCTACAGGGAAACCCTGTCTCAAAAAGACCAAAAAAAAAAAAAAAAAAAAAAAAAGAGGTAACTGATAGTGAAAGTGTAAACTGCTTCAGAATGGTCCTTCTACCTATAAAAGTTCATTGAGATCCACAGCGTATGGGACTGGACAAGTATATGGAGTGGCCTCCTTAAACTAGCTGTGTGCTGTTTTTTTCATGAGTTAATTAGAATAAAGTGATGTTATTGAAAAAAAAAACTATTGCCATATCAATAACCAGAGTTCAGGCTGCACTTGATCTCTTTATTCACCCATTTCAGCCTCCCGTGTATTAGTACTACAAGTGTGTGCCCATGAGGTATGTATTTGTCTGTGATATGCATCTGTGCTGTCCAGATATAAACCTGGACTGAACTATTCAACTCAGACATTCCCAAAACACCCTCTCACCTCAAAGTGAATAAGAGATGGTTATTCTGAGCCAAACATGACTAGCCATGGCCCAGAAATATTGACTCAGGTTGTCCCACATAAGATTTCAACATAGAGGCAGTTACAAGAATGTTTTATAATAAATGAAAGTCATGAACCAAAATATATTGGTGAGGGCATCAGGCAGGCAGGTTATAGAAAGCAGAGAATCTCTGCTCCAATGTTAGGTGGTATCTTTTTTTCTACGTGTATGAATGTACTGTCTGCATGTAGATTGGTGTACCCGTGTCGTGCAATGCCACAGAGGTCAGAAGAGGGTGTCGGATTCCCCTGGAACTGGAGTTAAAGACAGTTCTTAGCCGCCATATGGGTGCTGGGAATTGAATCTGGGTCCTCTGCAAGAGCAGTCAGCACTCAACCCCTGAGCCATCTCTCCAGCCCCAGGTGGTATCTTATGGCATTCTTAGCTTTGGGGTTGGTGGAAGCTACTAGTGTGTGATTAATAGTTGAAAAGGTGGGGCCGGAGAGATGGCCTAGCAGTTAAGAGAGCCAACTGCTCTTGCAGAGGACCCGGGTTCGATTCCCAGCACCCACATGGTGGCTGAGAATCATCTTTAACTCCAGTTCCAGGGGAATCCGACACCCTCTTCTGACCTCCACGGCATTGCATGACACAGGTGCACAGACCTACTTGCATGACACGGTGCACAGACCTACATGCAGACAGAACATTCATCCACATAAAAAATAAATTAAAAATTAAAAAAAAGAAAAGGTAAGTGGTGGTTAGCTTTAATTGTCAACTTGATACAGCCAACAGTCACTTTGGGAAGAGTCTCAAATAGGGATTGCTTATGTTAGGGTAGCCTGTGGAGAATTATCTTAAATTAAATGATGTAGGAAGACCCATTCCATGGTGGGCAGCATCATCCCTTAGGCAGGGGGTCCTGAACTGTATAAAACTGAAGAAACTAGGCTAGAAAGATGGATTAGCAGTTAAGAGCACTGGCTACTCTTGCAGAGGACCTGGGTTCAAGGGTAACTCACACATCTATAACTCCAGTTCCAAAGGATCCAACACCTTCTTCTGACTTCTGTGGGCACTGCATGACATTGGTGCATTTACATACATGCAAGTAATACACTCATATACATAAAATAAAAATAAGCTCCAGGACAGTGGAGTTACAGGGAGACCCTGTCTCAGAAAAAAAGATCGAAAAATTAATAATAATGAAAATAAAAATAATTAATAAATAAAAAAGAAAAGAAAAACAATTGGCACATCGTCACCTGTAGGTGTCAGCAAATACTGGCAAAGAACAGGAAAACTGGCAGGGGAAGTGGTAGTACTACCCCTGCCCCCCATAAGCTATAACATGAACCCTGAGCAAATGCTTTCCTTCCACACACCTTTATGAATTGTATTCCATTCACTAACTAGTTTGAGGAGTCTGGATTTGTCCCTATTTCTCTCTGGAGTATTTTTGCTGTAATATAAAACTTATTACACACAGGCATGAAGTCAGAGGATCACTTGTGGGAGTCAGTTCTCTCCTTCTATCTTGTGGGGTCTGGGGATCAGACTCAGATGCCCAAGCTTGGAGGCAAGCACATTTACCTATTGAATAGATCCCCAGGGACTATTTTCTAAAGGACAGATCCACAGTATGTGGGGAATGAGCACACATGTGTGAGCACACTGTGGGGAATGTGTGAATGACCCTTACAAGGCAGGGAAGAGAAATGGAGTTTCAGTTTATATGTATTTCACAACTTTAAATTGTGTGTGTGTGTGTGTGTGTGTGTGTGTGTGTGTGTGTGTGTTACACCATTAGCCTGAGCATGCTGGTTCCCAGGCAAGGTGCACCTCAGGCTCTTTCATGGCATCCGGGGCATGAGATTCCCAGCAGAGACCCACAAAGCCTTCCCAGTGCAGGTGGAGTTCACTAATACGAGGTCACTTTTACAGCTAAGATTTGAAAGTTTGGGGCTGGAGGGATAGTGCAGCCGTTAAAGGCTGAGGCTAAGAACCGCAAAAAAAAAAAGATTTAAAAGTTTTAGAAAGAAGAAAGGGGAAGCTCTGATGACCACCCATCTGTGTACTGGATGCTGGACAAGGCTTGGGAAGCTGCAGAGAATTCCAGTGTTTTGGAATGCTGGCTTCAAGCCATTGCTGTCTGTCCCGTCTTGAGAAGAACGTGAGGAGATGTGTGGAAAACCCAAAGAGAAGAAAAACACAAAGCCCCAAGAGGTTCCTCGGGAAAATGGAATGGAAGAGCCACCTGCCCCTTCTTCCCCTTCCCCTAAATGAAAGAAAAAGAAAAAGAAAGCTCTCCCCAAGGAAGAAGAGTTGGTCAAGGAGGAGTCAGTCAGTGATCCTGAAGAGACTGCTACTACCAGCACAAGCCCTCCTGTTCGGAAGAGGAAGAAGTCTGCACCTAAGAAGGAAACGGCCAGTGAACCAGAAGAGACTGCAAACATGAGCGTCCCTAAGAAAAAGGGGAATGTTCTTCCAAGGAGCCACCTAGCCCTGTAAGCCCTGCACCTGATGCTGCTGTTGCTGGCAAGAAGAGTGTCACAAAGAAAAAGAGAAAGTTTCAGAAAACACCTCAGGAAGATTAGAATGGACTTTTGGGTGGAGAGGCATGCCCACAACAGATACCTTCCCGACTCCATGATTAACTCCAATTAAAANTGGTGACTTCGGGGAGACAGGCCAGCTGTGGAGATGAGTCTCCCCACTCACAGAGCTATGGTCACGTGCCATCTTGAAAGGGACATGTGTGTGTGTGTGTGTGTGTGTGTATACCAAGCATGCATATGGAAGTCAGAGAGTAATTTGTGAAGACAGTTCTCTCCTTCTACCATGTAGATCCTGGGATCAAATTAAGATCACCAGGCTTGGCGGCAAGTGACCTTACCTGTTCAGTCACCCTGCCAGCTCTGTGAACTCTGTTTTAAAAATTAGCAAAGCCCCATATGGTGGCCAACACCTTTACTCCCAGCACTTAGGAGGCAGCAGCAGGTGCATCTTTTTATATTGAGGCCACCCTGGTGCATATAGCAAGTTCCAGGCAGCTGGGGCTACAAGAAGATCCTGTCTTTAAAAAAAATACTAGCAAATTTTAGACTGTTGCAAAGTTTTTAATGCAGTACATATACCTTGCAAAATAATTCTTTTGGATCTATCAATAACATTTGGTCAGTTTTGGTGAATCTGCCATGAATGTTGTCGTTGTTGGAAACTGATTTGTATACCTTGAAATAAAAAGAGTTAACTCAGATTTTAGGGTATCCTGAACAAGAGTCAATAGCATCTAAGTTACCACAAGATAGAGGTGTAAATCTGTCCTAAGGCTTTTCAGAATATTTTAGGCCTGATGGCCATATGTACATCTTAACATCATTAATATCAATAAGCACAGAGTAATTCAATTAGTTGCACCTCGATAACATTTTTTACTAGTTATTACCAAAGTACTGTTATTTTCTCAGTATGAACTATTATTCTGGCTCCAGGAGTTTAGGTATAAAATGAAGTTACCCCCAAAAGGGAATTTCCTTTGGTACATTTAAAATAAATCTCTGTCAGTCTGAAATCTGGAAATTTTTTACTAAATAATACTGAGTAGTAGGAGAGGCCTTTGGGAGGGGTCAGGGAAATTGTAATCTTTTTCAAGCATGAAGACTTGGTTTAAGTAAAGTAAGGGGTTTGAATAAGTAAAGTCATAGCAAAACCATAGTTAGCCAAAAACAAAAATCACTATAGTCCTCAGGGTCAGAGATATTTTTATCATATAAGAAAATATGTCATCCAGGTGTGGTAGCACACACCTTTAATCCCAGTCCTCAGAAGGCAGAAGCAAGTGGATTTCTGTGAATTCAAAGCCAGCCTGGTCTGCATTGGGAGTTCTGGTCCAGCCAGGGTTACATAGGAAGACTCTGTCTCAAAAAGAAAAAGGAGGGGCTGGAGAGATAGCCTAGTGGTTAAGAGCACCAACTGCTCTTGTAGAGGACCTGGGTTTGATCCCCAGCACCCACATGGCGGCTGAAAATCGTCTGTAACTCCAATTCCAGGAGAACTCCAGTTCCAGGGGAATCCGAGACCCTCTTCTGATCTCCACGGCATTGCACAACTCGGGTGCACAAACCTACATGCAGACAGTACACTCATACACATACAAAAATAAATAAAATAAAATAAAATAAAAAAGACTGCAGACCTATTATAAAAAAAAGAAAAAGGAAAGAAAACGTAGGAAGGAAAGGAAGGAAGGAAGGAAGGAAGGAAGGAAGGAAGGAAGGAAGGAAGGAAGGAAGGAAGGAAAGGAGAGAGAGGAAAGTAGGGAGGGAAAACATGAAGGTGGATGTTTAATTTTTAATTTAATTTTAAAATAAATTTGCCATAGTACATATAAACTATGTCAATATGTGAAATATGTCCTCATATATGAAAAATGCCCATTCATATGTTTATATACACATGTACATATGTATATGGAATACATCCCAAAGAATGACATTAGAAATGTTAGGGAGCATGTATGTTCATTTTCTTTTTTTTTTTTTATAATATTCTTTTTTTTTTTTATTGATGCTTTGTGCATTTCATACATCATTTTCCAATTCAGTTCAGGCATATCTCCCCTTCCC
>VZQC01003082.1:754393-770806 GCA_009823505.1 Rhizomys pruinosus
TTTTTGTTCTTTTGACTATGCACCCTCTCTGAGAAATATTTTATCTTGGGTTATTGGTACTAGCATACACTATAAATGAGAGGGACACACCATTTGCTCATTTGTTTTTCTGGGACTGGTTAAACTTCACTTAAATACATGTCTTTCCAGCCTCATCCACATTTAACCTTCTGCAAAGTTTCATTTATGTAAGTGTCCCTACATTTGCATCGCTGCAGCAGTAAACTGCATCTGTATACATTACCAACATTTTCTCTATCCACTTGTCAGTTGAGGGGCACTATCGCGGGTGGGTTTACCAGCTCTTTGCTATTGGTGAAGGACTTGCAATAAACATAGCTGTGCATGTATTCTTTGCAGTAAGATGGTCTTGTGGAGTATATACCAGGAGATGGTTATGACTGGGTAAATTGGTAGAAGGCTCGATTTTGAGCTCTATAAGGTTCTCCACACTTGATTTCCATAGTGGACGCTGATACCAGTTTACATTGCCCACAAGGACAATAGATGAGATGTTCCCAATTTTTCTTTCTCACAAACGCTCTACAAATTTGGTAGTCAAATTTTGTTCTGCTGAATCCCTGCCAGTTCTAATTGAGTAGATAGGTGATATCCTCAAGAGTGGGTTTTAACTTGCCATTCCTTATATTATCACGAGAGTGCTGAAAATACCTTCTTAGGATGTTTTCTGCAGGCATCTTAATTTCCTCTTTGAACGTCTGATTCAGGATCTTTGTCCATCTGTTTTGAGTGTTTTCAATTTGTTTATTCTTTCTTTTTGTTTTTGAGTAGCTTGTATCACTCTGAGAATTAATGCTTTGTCAGATGGTGTCCAGGTGAAGTTTCCTCCATCTACTTGTGGGTTTTCTCTTCACTTCCTTATTGTTTCTTTTGATGTACAAAAGCTTTTGAGTTAAGTGAGATCCCATTTGTCAATTTTGTTGAGTCTTATTTTGCTTGTGCGATGCTGTCTGATCGTGTGATGTGATAGTCTCGTCACTATACGCCTATGTCTTGTAGTATCTGTCTGCCAAAGTTTTTCTTATCGCCTTCAGATTTGGGGTTTCACATTGAGGTCTTTGGTCCATCTGTGAGTTGACTTTTTTTTTTGTTTAGCTGTGGTAGGTAGGTTATTGTAATATTTTTCATTTTCACAGTGTGTTGTTCCAAGTTTTGCCAGCACCATTTGTGAAAGATCCTGTCTTTCCTCCACATTGTGTCTCTTTTAAGGGCCGCATTTGTCAAACTATGAGGTGGCTGAGAAATGAATGTATGAGACTCCATCGAGGTTGTGATCTATCTAGTTTTCTTAATTCCTGATTGCGTGCTACTGCACGGCTGTTTTTTGTTGCCAGTCCCAGGCTGTTATGTCTACCTTAGTGAGTCTATCTGACCTTTTATTTAGCTAAGCCCGTTTGAGTCTGGAGTGTCATCTCATTACTCACTGTTCTTTACTCGGGTTGCTTTGGCTATTCAGCGTGTCTTTGTTTTCCAAATGAAAATTCGGTAGATTCTGTTTTTTCAGCCTGTTTGAAGGAAAATTCTTGGGGTTTCTAGATTGGATGCTATTAAACTGTACACTAGTGTTGGTGTATGATTGACATTTTTACTAGTATTTATTTCCCTGTTCAGCAGCACGGAAGGTTTGTCCATTTCTATCGCTGTCTTCCTCATTTTCCTTTTTTTCAGGGGTTAAATTTTTGTTGTAGGTAGTTCTTTGTTTTTTTTTTTTTTTTTGTACCTAGGTATTTTATTGTTTTTGACGGTATGTGAGGGAAGGCTCCTTGTAGTCCCTTCTTACAGTATGCGATTGTTGTTGGTTGTATTAAAGAAAGGCTACTGCATTTTTCTAGAATAATGTTTTGATCTTGCCACATCAACCACAAGCTCTTAATCATTTCTAGGAGTTTCTGGTGGAGTTCTTAGCATCCCTTTAGTATACAATCATATCACAGCAAAACGGATGCGGTACTTCTCATTCCATTAATCTTTAATTATCTTATTTCTCTTTTCTTTGCCTGTTATGCCGTGCAAGGGTTTCAACACTATATGTGGAAGCCAAGTGGGTGAACAGGGGCAGCCTTGTCGAGTTCAATACCTTTTAACGTGAAATGCCTTCTGTCATTTCCCCCATTTGGATGATATTGGCATGTGGGTTTTCCTGTATATGGCTTTGATTACATAAGGAATTGATCCCTCCAGACAATTCCCTCCAGGACTTTAAACATAAAGGGAGCCGGATTATTTGGATAAGGCTTTCTACCGCATCAATTTGAGATGATGGTAAGTGGTTTTTTCCTATACAATCCATTAGATGTTTATTGAGTTATTTTTTCGTATGTTGAACCATCCCTGCATGTCTGGTATGAATCCAACTTGGTCATGGTAATTGATTTCTATTGATATGAGCTCATGTATGCAGTTTGCCAGAATCCTTTTAGAATTTGGCATCTGTAGTTCATTCAGGGCAGATAGGGCTATAGTATTCTCCTTTTTGGTTGTATCTTAACCTGGTTTTGGAGGAATAGCGTAATGCTGGCTTCATAGAAGATTCTGGAGAGAAGTCTCCTTCCGTTCTGTATCCTTCTGAACCAATTTAGTAGTTAATGAGTTGTTGTTTTCGAAATATTTTTAGAATTCGCACGAAACCCAGTCGGGCCTGGGAATTTTTTGGTTTTGGAAGCTGCTTATTACAATACTCGATTTCTTCCATGTACTATTGGGTTCTGTCTAGATGTGCCCTTTCTTGTTGAGCTTTTGGGGATCCGCAGGATTTTCAGATATTTCATCCATTATCTCTAGGTTTTCAAACTTAGTAAGAAATATAAGTCTTTGAAGTAGTCCCGTAATAATTTCTGGATCTTTTCATTGTCAGTTTGTAATATTTCCCCTTTCGTCGACAGATTCTATTGATATTTGGATTGTTTCCCTCTTTCTTTGGTTAACCTGGGCTTAGAATGTCTGTTATTTTATTTATTCTCTCAAAAGAACCAATTTTGATTCTTGATTTTTGTATGGTTTTTCTTTGTTTCTATTCATTCGGATCTCTGCTCTGATTTTTGTATTACTTCTTTTCTGCTTCCCGTTTAGGTTCATTTTGTTGTCTCTCAAGTTTCATAGGCTCAATTTAGTGCAGTGTTAGAATTCCCCATTTCCCACTTGTGCTCTTTCTGTTTTTTTTTAATGTAGGCACTTAGAAGCTTATAAACTTCCCTCTTAGGAATTGCTTTTAAAAGTGTCCCATAGATTCTCTCGCTGGTTGTTTATCATTGTCCATTCAGTTCCTAGGAATGTTTTATTTCTTTCTTCTACTTTCTTCCTTTGACCCCACTCATTATTTCAGAGGGTGTTGCTTTAGTCTCCATGTGTTCCTGTAGGTTGTAGTGGTTATTCTGGTGTTGATCATTGAGTTTTAATTGCACTGTGGTCCTGATTAGAATGCATGAGATTATTTTCACATCTTTTCAATATATTGTTGAGTTTTCTTTCCTGTGTCCCAGTATATAGTCAATTTGGAGAATGTTCCATGAGATGCTGAAGTAGAAGTGTGATTCTTCTGGTGTGTTGGGGTGAAATATTGATAGGCAGTGTGGAGGTCATTGTGATGTGTTGCCCATTTGTCGGATGTTGTCATTAGTCAAGATGTCTCTCTGTTATCCTTGTCTGTGTGATCTCAATAGGGGACTTAATGGGGTATTTGAAATCCCCTAGTATTAGTGCGCTGGGGTTAATCTGTGCCTTGAGATCCTGAAGATTTCTTTATTAACAGTTTGTCACCGGTGTTTGGTGCATAGTATGTTTATTGATTGTGGAAATCTTCATCATTGATTGTTTCCTTTAAAAATATGTCAATGTCCCCCTTCTTTGTCCTCTTTTTTGATTCTTCTTTCGCTTTTGAAGCTATTGTCTGATATTAGAATAGCAACACCTGCTGTCTTTTGGTAACCTATTTGCTTGAAATACTCTCTTCATCCCCTTCACCTAAGTCGTGAATGCCTATCCTTGAAGATTGAGTTGGTTTTCTTGTAGACAGCATTATAGATAGGTTTTTGTTTCCTAATCCATTACCTCCTGTGTCTTGTCTTTTGATGTGAGTTTAGTCCATTATATTTAAGGTTAAATTGAAAATCGGATGTTGCTTCCTTCCAACTTTATTGATCCACTTGGACTCTAGCCTCTGATTTTGTCTCTATGGTTTTGTTTTTGTTAGTATTCTCTTCAATAGTTTTGAGGATTGTTGTCCTGCTCTTTCTGTACTTTGAATTGCTTCAGTATTTCTTGAAGAGTATTGTTTTCCGATAGGAATTCCATCATCTTGTTTTATTCATGGCAAGAGTTTTTTTTTTTCTCTTTCCTTAATACTTATCCCATTTATTGCTGGGTAAGTATTCTGGTTTGGCAATCCAATAGTTCTCTTAACACTTGGAATGCTTGCTCCATGTTTCTTCTTGCTTTCATGGTTTGAGGGAGAAGTTCAGTTGTGATTCTGATGGGTTTCCCTTTGTTATGTGACATTGTTTTCTTTTGTAGTCATCAGAATTTTTGTCTTTGTTTTGGGCTAAATGTCTAGCATTTTAACTTATGATAGGCGTGGGGTTTTTCTTTTCTGATCTTGTCTATTTTGGGGTCCTTGTGTGCTTCTTGATTGTATGGTTTGTCTAATTTTTAGTTTGGGGAAATTTTCATCTATTATTCTGTTGAAGAATCTGATCAATACCACCATTTTTCTTGAGATTCTTCTCCTCTCTATACCTATGGATGCGGAGGTTGATCTTTCATAGTTCCCATATTTCCTGGTTGTTCCACTTTTGTGTTATTTGTTAAATATTCCATATCTTTATTTGAGTTTTTATTGCTTAAGTGATTATCTTTCACAAGATCTGATATTCTTTGTTCTGCTTCCTCCCATTCCTACTTCTTGGAGGCTTTTTTCCTTTCCTTTCTTTTCTCTGATAAGTGTTGTCCTAATTCCCTTTTTCGTTTACACTCCTGATGTTCTTTAGTACTTCCATTTCCTTTTTTGGAGCTTATCAATCTCTTCTATGGTGCTTTCTCAAGTCCTTCTGGTGTTACCTTACTTTCGTTGGTTGGTGGCTTCTTTTTCATTATTTCTACTTCCTTTCGGAGTTTTTGTTTTTTCTCCCTCTAGTTCTTTTTGTGGGAGTTCGTCCGGTCTGTTCCTTTATTTCTTTTCCCGAAGTTTGTCATTGTTCCCTTCTAGGTCCTTTTTGAGGTTTATCAATTCATCTCTCTTTAGTTCTCTGTATCTTTTATTTTTCTTCCCTTATAGTTCTTTCTGGAGTTTGTCAAATCTGTTCCTTTAGTTCTTTTTTCGATGTTTGTCATTTATCCTCTAGGTCCTTTTTGATTTTTTCATTTCTCTCTTTAGTTTCTCTGAATTCCTCTTTATGTTCCTTAATTTCTCTGCATGGTCTTGCAATTATTCCTCTAAGATCTAGTTCCTTGGTCTCCTCCAGGGAGGGGTTCCCATTGTAGCTATCTCCTACTGGTTTGGTAGCGCTTGATGCAGGATTTTCCTGTGCCTTTCCCATGTTGTCCCTTCGTCGTGTTCCTGGCATATGGGCTTCCCTTTTGTGGTTCAGATCACAAATACCTTTTCACTATGTTAGGGGATGGTTTTACTTTCCTCCTTTGGCTATTTTTTTTCCCCCTTTCCTCCTCCTTGTTTATGGAGTATTGACTTGTCTAGTTTTCAATTTTATAAACCACTCTTCTCTTCTTGCTCTGAAGGTTCTCCAAGAAAAGGTCCACTTGTATTCTCACCAATCTCGGGGCGGGGGGGGGAGGAATGCCTGACCTAGCCCGCGCCCGGCAGCCCGCACCAAGGTGCAAACCACTAGCACGGGCCCCTCTGGTCCCCGCGCAAAAGAGACGTAGGACGGTCCCGCCCACGGCCCCCTACCTGCGGCAGAGGCGGCAGATGCCTGCCCAGGTAACTACCCCACCACCCGCACCAAGGTGCAGACCACTAGCCATGTTCATTTTCTATGGCTCCTAACATAGAGTGTCACCCAGCCTTTCTGAAGTCCATGAGGACTCATCCTCAGAAGGACTTATGCATTTGAGGTGGGAAATACAAATTTAAGAGTTTTCTCACTGAATTTTTGTAGCTGAGGAGATAGCTAGAAGCGCGTGGTAGGGTCCACTCTACCAAGGCTAAAGGGAGTCTTCGATGTAGTGTCTCTTTAAAGCGATGAAGTCAGCTGGCTTTAGATCGATGCATTTTAGTTTATATTTCTTGGGAGCTCCCTGTGAAAAGATTTGGTAGCCATTTTTTTTAATTTTTAATTTTTTTTTTTTACTTTTTAAATTTTTTTTTAATTTATTTAACTGGTAAGTACACTTAGGCAACAAACGTGGGGAGTGTCCGTACCAGCTCAATTACATCAGCGCCTAGTTTTCTGAACAACATAGGGTCCCCAAGCCCAATTGAAGAGGTTTGCTTAGACAAAAAAATAAAATCCAAAAAAAAATAAATAAAAGTCTGTTTTTGCTGTAATCTCACAGTTCATCCCCGCTCCTTGGCCCTTACAATCTTCCTCAAGAGTCCTGAGGCTTTGGAGGGGAGGGTGAGAGAGAATGACAGACAGAAGACCCAGTTTTTGTTTTTTTCTTCTTTCCTCCTCTTTCCCCTCCTTCCCTCTCTTCCCTTTCTGAGGTGACATGTCAAATTCTTGGGCCTGTCCACGACTGTTTAAGAAGGACTGGTGAGCCATCTAGCAGTCTCCTTTAAATTCTAGTAGTAAAAGACAGATAGCAACACATATTAAAAATTGTAACGTTATTCTATGGATACAGACACATATGCTTGGAGATATCTTGGCTGAAGATTATAACTCTTTGACCAAGGGATGCTAATAACTTTCCAATATGGCAGATGGAGTCCCCTGACATTAGGAGGCACCAAAGCTACCATGTCAGTCATGTGTCATATCATGCCAGAGAGCGGGACATAGATCAAATTGGGATTTCTTTTTAATTTTTCTTCCCAGGTGCACATTCAGCAGGCTGCCACCATTGCACATATTCTTTGGCATGTAGAAGTATAGCAAGAAAAGTCTGTTGTAAAGCTTGAGACCTTTTAATTATTTATTTTATTTTATTTATTTATTTTTGTATGTGTATGAATGTACCGTCTGCATGCAGGTTTGTGTTGTGTCATACAACATGTGGGTGCTGGGGATCGAACCCAGGTCCTCTGCAAGAGCAGTTAGCGCTCTTAACTGCTAGGCCATCTCTCCAGCCCTAATAAGATTTATTTGGGGGGGGGGCTTTTCAAGACAGGGTCTCCCTGTAGCCCCAGCTGTCCTGGAACTCACTCTGTAGACCAGGCTGGCCTTGAACTCACAAAGATCTTCCTGTCTCTGCCTCCTAAGTGCTAGGATTAAAGGCATGCACCACCACACCTGGCTTTAATTATTATTTTTAAGACTGTTACAATAGTGCATAGTGTTTCCCTTCAGCAGAGATGGCTCATATGGTATTTTCTTTGTGCTTTTATAGAATGCCCAGTTATTATTTAAAAAGGGATAAGTGATTAAAAAAAAAAGAGGTAGGTCAAGCTGGGCTGGCGGCCTTTAATCCTAGCACTTGGGAGGCAGAGGCAGGCGGATCTTTGTGAGTTCAAGGCCAGCCTGGTCTACAGAGCGAGTTCCAGGACAGCTGGGGCTACAGGGAGACCCTGTCTCGAAAACACCAAAAAAAAAAAAAAGGTGTGCGCCACCACACCCAAAAAAAAAAAAAGGTGTGCGCCACCACACCCGGCCCTGTATTTATTATGTTTTATGTGTATAAGTGTATTTCCTGTATGGGTATAACCACACCCGTATCATACAATGCCCACAGAAATCAGATTCCGTTGGAATTGGAATTGGAATTACTGACCATTGTTAGCTACTATGTAGCACAAAAAGAGATCCATAGAACTAACACATATTTATATCTGTGTGTAAGAGACCTCTGGCCAAAATCTAATCAATAAGTTGTAAATGCACCTATTTAGTAAGGGAGTAAAATTTTAAATCCTTCTTTTCATAAATGTAAAACCTTATTGGTACAAATATAAAGGCTTTGCTTTTATATGAGTGTATTTAATTTCAATGTAAGGAATTTTTAATGACTTATTTATCATTAATATATACATATAATATTTTTAATTAATTATTTTTGGGGGGTCTTTTTGAGACAGGATCTCCCTGTATCCCTACCTGGCCTGGAACTCGCTCTGTAGACCAAGCTGCCCTTGAACTCACTGAGATCTGCCTGCTTCTGCCTCCCAAGTGCTAGGATTAAAGGCGTGCACCACCACACCCAGCTATAATTTATTTATTTGGGGGTTGGAAAGATGGTTCATCCATTAAGAACACTGGCTGCTCTTTCAGAGGACCCAGATTCAATTCCCAGTACCTACATGGCAGCTAACAACCATTTGTAACTCCAGTTCCAAAGGAATCTAACACCCTCTTCTGACTCTTGGAGCACTACACAACACAGGTATACTCACATACATGCAGGCAATACACTCATACAACATACACATAAGAAAATTAAGATAAGGGGCTGGAGAGATGGCCTAGAGGTTAAGAGCTCCGACCGCTCTTGCAGAGGACCCAGGTTCGATCCCCAGCACCCCACATGGGCTGAGAACCGTCTGAAACTCCAATTCCAGGACAACTCCAGTTCCAGGGGAATCCACACACCCTCTTCTGACCTCCGCAGCATTGCAAGACACGGGTTCACAAACTGTATGAAGACATACATCGTACACATACAGAAATCAATACAGAAATAAATAAAATAATAAAAAACACACACACAAAAAAAAAAAAAAAACAGGCAAAAGACTTTTAAAAAAAAAAAGAAAGAAAATTAAGATAAATAAGTTTAAAAGATTTATTTTATGTGTGAGTGTGTTGTGTGTGTGATTAGATGGTTACATGTCGTGTGCGTGCAGATGCCTCCAGAGAAGTCCAGAGAAGACGTCGGAGCCCCTGGAACTGGAATTACAAGAACCAAACCTTACCAAAGCCATAAATGCTTTTAACTGCTAAGCCAACTCTCTAGCCCCATACATATAATTAAATTTTATCTTTTCTAAACCCTTTTGTGATATACTTTAGCATTTTAGCTTTATGCTTCCCTTTCCTTTTAAAAATCCTTTACTTTTAACACAAAATTTTATCATAAAAAAGCTACTTCCTCAATATCATGAGACAAGGTGCCATAATTAACAATTTTACCAACTTATTTAAGAGAATGTATCTACATAACATTTATGACATAATATAACGTTCTTAGTTAAACCATAGGCATTTTTCTGTTGTAGGTAGGTCTATGACTTTATTGTTATTTGAACATTTCAAAGGACTCCACACATTTTTTCCCCTTGGTCTCACAAGAGATTGAGAAGTACAGAATGTTATATTTAGCAAGAGCTGGCCAAAATAGCAAATGACCTTGGATGGTGAAAAGATATATAGAGCAGACATCATTACACGTTAGCTTAGTAATACAGGACATCTGTTTCCCTGAAGAATTGAAAAGTGTAGGAAGTTGTTCTTTAAATTTTTTTGAAATTCTTATTTATGTGCATGTGTGCATGAGAGAGAGAGAGAGAGAGAGAGAGAGAGAGAGAGAGAGAGAGAGAGACTGCATGCCTGCTTGTCTGTATATGTACTACATGCATGCAGTGCCCACAGAGGCTGAGAGAGGACATTGACTCTTCTGGACCTGGAGTTACGGGCAGCTGTAAGCTGTCTGATATGGGTGCTGGGAACTCAACCCAGGTCCTCTGCAAAAGCGGCCAGTACTCTTAACTGCTGAGCCATCTCTCCAGCCCCATGACTACTTTTCTTCTCCTTTTGGAGGATTAAGGAAACAGAAAAATGAGAAGGTCCAGTAATTACGGCTGAACAGAAGTTTTGCTACTGGGACCAGTGGCAGACTGGACCCAGAACATTAATGTTTAATGACAACTTTATTTTGCAAATACCAAAAATAGCCATCTTAATGTTGACAAAATATATTATTATTTTTTTAAACTTTTTTAAACTTTTTTTTTATTTTATTTATTTATTTATGTGTATGAATGTACTGTCTGCATGTAGGTTTGTGCACCCGTGTCGTGCAATGCCGCAGAGATCAGAAGAGGGCGTTGGATTCCCCTGGAACTGGAGTTACAGACAGTGCTCAGCCACCATGTGGGTGCTGGGGATCGAACCCGGGTCCTCTGCAAGAGCAGTCAGTGCTCTTAACCGCTAGGCCATCTCTCCAGCCCCAATATATTATTATTTTATATATGGCAAAGCCCCAAACCATAGAAAAGTGTCTCCACATGTAAACTAAATCTTTAATTTTTTAGTCCTTTAAATTTACATTTTAGCCAGTCATGGTTAATGCCTTTAATCCCAGCATTTAGGAGGCAGAGGCAGGTGGATCTTTATGAGTTCAAGGCCAGCCTGATCTACATAGTGAGCTCCAGGCCAGCTGGGGCTATAGGGAGACCCTGTTTCAAAATGACTAAATAAATAAATAAATTTACATTAAACCAGGCTGGCCTTGAACTCACAGAGATCTGCCTGCCTCTGCTGGGATTAGAGGCATGAACCACCACACCTAGATATAAATTTACATTTTTTTTTTTTTGGTCTTTTCGATACAGGGTCTCCCTGTAGCCCTAGCTGGCCTGGAACTCGCTTTGTAGATCAGGCTGGCCTTCAACTCACAAAGATCCTCCTGCCTCTGCCTCGCAAGTGCTATGATTAAAGGTGTGCGCCACCACACCCGGCTAAATTTACATTTTTAAGGCTGGGGATGTAACTCAGTCAGTAGAGTGTTTGCCTAACATGCACAGGGCCCTGGGTTCAATCCCCAGCACCACATAAAATTGGGTGTGGCATTGCACACCTGTAATCCAGGCTCCCAGGAGGATCAGGAGTTACATTTTAAGTTTGCTTAGCAAAAAGGCAGTTTGGAAATTTCCTGAGCATTTAGCAAAGCACATTTTAACAGTTTAGTCACCCTTTCAAAGTTAGATATTAGTTATTTCTTTTGTGAATCTGCAGTAAACTTTTTTTAACCGCTAAGCCATCTCTCCAGACTCCAATCTTTTTCTATGATATAGAATTTTGCTTTGAAAAAATAAAAAAATAAAATAATAAAATAAAATAAAATAAAAGATTTTTGCTTTGCTTGGAGATTACTAAGAAGTGAGTAGACAGGGGAAAGACAGGGGGAAACTTAAGTTTTTCTGGTATAGGAGGCAAACACACAGAAGTTAGACTAAAGGGCTAAGAAAAGTTAGAGGCTTCAGAACTTACCTATAAGTGTTGACACAATATTTTTAATATTTTATTATTTTTATTTTAGGCATATGAATGTATTTAATGCATGTATGTGACTGCACCCGTGTCATGCAATGTTGCAGAGGCCATTGGAGTTCCCTGGAACTGGAGTTAAGGATGGTTCTTAGTCGCCATGTGGGTTTAAGGAATTGAATCCAGATCCTCTGCAAGAGCAGTCAGTGCCCTTAACCACTGAGCCATCTCTCCAGCACGAATTTTTGTTTTTTTATTCATATGTGTGTAATGTCTGCATATATGTAAGTGTACCCGTGTCATGCAATGCCCAAGGAGGACAAAAGAGGGCATCCATAACCCCTCTAGAATTGGGGTTACAGATTGTTATTAGCTGCCATGTAGGTGCTGGCATTTGAACCTGGTCTTCTGCAAGAGCAGCCAGGTGCTCTTAACCACTAAGCCATCTCTCCAGCCTCAATCTTTAAATATTTTATTAATTAATTTTCATTAATAAGTCTTACTAATTATTGTTTATTCATTTTATTAATTTGTCCTTGACTATCTTTTTAAAATTCTGATATAATTTGCAATACTGTTTTTATTAATCTCTTGTAAGTTAACAATTTTGTCATTTCTTCAATGCAGTCAAAGTCCAGTAGGCTCCCTATTTATCATCATTAGTTTTATTGCCTAGGACTTCCACTTTAGCATGCAAAATGAACAATTTATGAATATAAAACAGACTCTCCCTCTTTTTAAAATACTTGCAAGTTAACACAATTATCAAACATAAAATTGCCTGGAGTACTGGGGCTGGAGAGATGGCCTAGCAGTTGAGAGCGCCGACTGCTCTTGCAGAGGACCCGAGTTCAATCTCCAGCACCCACATGGCAGCTGAAAGCCGTCTGTGGCTCCAATTCCAGGAGAACTCCAGTTCCAGGGGAATCCGACACCCTCTTCTGATCTCCTTGGCATTGCATGACACGGGTGCACAGACCTGCATGCAGACAGTACATTCATACACATAAATAAATAAAAATTAAAAAAAAAAATTGCCTGGACTACCAAAAAAATTTCCCCAACCATTTCCCCTTCACTGAATCTGTTTCCCATTTTCTTTTTTTTTTAATTAATTATATTTATTTCTGTATGTGTATGAATATACTGTCTGCATGCAAGTTTGTGCACCCGTGTCGTGCAATGCCGCGGAGGTCAGAAGAGGGTGTCGGATTCCCCTGGAACTGGAGATCTCCTGGAATTGGAGTTTCAGACGGTTCTCGGCCGCCATGTGGGTGCTGGGGATTGAACCCAGGTCCTCTGCAAGAGCGGTCGGGGCTCTTAACCGCTAGGCCATCTCTCCAGCCCCATCTGTTACCCATTTTCTCCTGAAAACTCTCAACCTTCTATGCCAACTGTGGGATCTGTATTTTGCATTAGATTTATGCATTGCTTATGGGAGCAGCTCCCTAGGATGTCGCACTCAGGTCAGTTCTCCCACGGTGTTGGATTTATTCTATGCATTTACATAAAGGGGCTCAAGACATGGGAAATCACTCCACATGTGTGTCTTCCCCACTGAGCCAAATAAAGTAGCTTCTAACCCAGGGATGGGGCGATAGAATCATAAACCCGTGATGTCTTTATGATCAGGTGCTCATAGCATTCTTAACTAGAAGAGGGCACGGTTGTAATGAGCAAGAGAGCCACAGAAAAAAATGCAGAATTAGATGTTGGACAAGTGCCAGGAACAAGAGGCTGCATGTTAGCGTCCACACAGATGTTCTGAAAAGAGAATGTCAAACAAACCAGCTCAGGGTGAACGCTGGGCCATCAGCCCAAGCAAAGGGAGCTCCCTGCTCCAGGAAGGACTCACCAGCAAGCACCTGAAGAGGCAGCACTCATGACTGGACAGAACAGACTCCAGCTCATACCTGGCTCCAATCCAGACAACCTCTCCATGAGACCCTGTGTCATAGTAAGATTAAAAACTGGGCCTGGGGACCCCAGCATAGTGGCACACCCCTTTAATCCCAGCACTCGGGAGGCAGAGCCAGGCAGATCTCTGTGAGTTCAAGGCTAGCCTGGTCTTCTAGTAAGTTCTAGGACAGCTGGGGCTAGAGCACTTGGACAGTGAAAGCAGGAGATGTGAGTTCTAGGTTGTTCTTGGCTACAGTAGCAAGTTCGAAGTCAGCTTGGGCCACAGGAGGAACCTTTAGGAGGTGCAGCCTTGCTGGAGAAAGTAGATTACTCAAACTGGGCTTTAAGGATTTATAGCCTTGCCCCACTTCTTGCTTGCACTTTCTGCTTCCTGTTTGTGGATGAAAATGTAGTCATCCAGCTTTCTGTTTAGGAGTGCATGCCATGCCTTCCCTGCCAATGATGGACTCCAACCCTCAGGAACCTTAAGCCAAAATAGACTCCCTTCCTTAAGTAGCTTTGATCACCACCATGTTTTGTTATAGCAACAGGAAGTTTAATACAATGTAGAAGATTTAAGCAACATATCAAAGACCCTGAATTTGATCTCCAGTATGAAAAAAAGGAAAGAAAATATAAATCTTGGTCTCAACACAATAAAATGATCTAACTGTATTAATACAGCTTCAAAAGCCAGGTATGGTAGTACTCGGGAGGCAGAAGCAGGCAGATCTCTGTGAATTCAAGGCCAACCTGGTCTACAGGCTAGTTCCAGGCCAACTGGGCCACAGGGAGACCCTGCCTCAAAAAGAATAACAACAACAACAGAAAAAAACAACCCAGCTTCATTTAAAAAAATTAAGTGATAGGGGCTGGAGAGATGGCACAGTGGTTAACAACACTGGCTGCTCTTGTGGAGGACTGGAGTTAGTTCCTAGCAACCACGTGGCAGCTAACAACCATCTATAGCTCTAATTCCAACAGATCCAATGCCCTCTTCTGGCCTCCTCGTGAATTACATCCATATAGTGTACTTACATTCAGGCAAGACACACAAAATAATTAAATAAATAAATAAATAAATAAATAAATAAATAAATAAATAAATCTTCAAAAAACAAAACCCTGATACTCTCCCAGATTAGAATTTACCACAGAGACATGAAAACTTACTGAAATGCAAGATTCTGAATCAAAGGGCAGGAGATTAGGGAGCAGAAAGGAAGTGAGACTCTTTGCAGGGCTAGAGAGATGGCTCGGCAGTTACGAGTGCTGACTGTGTAAGCCTGAGAACAGGCTTTGGATTCCAACGCTCATGTGATAAGCTGGACATCTCATGCAGGCCTGCTGGGGAAGGATGGCTAGGATTTGCTGGCTTCCAACCTAGGCCCCCAAAATGTGACCACCAGGTTTAAGGAAAGACCCTGCCTTGAAAGGGAGAGGGGGATGTTGATAGAAAAAGACAACTGACACCCTCTTCTGGCTTCTGCCACATGCACAGGTGCACACACCTGCACACACATGGTCATACACACCACATACATACACCGAACTCCTATGTACACACACAGAAAGAATTGTTATTGAGATTGTATATTAAATCTGAGTATACATTGTGGATTATATAATAGTAATATATCCAAGTTAAATTTCCTGACCATTTCCTGTGTTCATGTAAGAGAACATTCTTCTTGGGAAACATGAAAACATTTAGCAGCAATGGAGTATGATATCTGTAACTGGCTCTGAGATTGTTAGGAAAGAATATCAGAGAGATAGAAAAGGAAACCAAACAAAGCAAATAATAAAAATTGAACTTGAACAAAGCATATGTAAGAATTTTGTGTGAGTGGTGTTGGGGATCAAAGCCAGCATCTCTCCTGGGGCTGTACCCTCTAGCCCAAGATTGCTTTGTATTAAATTTTTCTACAAGTTTGAAATGATCTCAAAGTACAAAGCCTAAAAATATCATAATCCTTGAGTTAAGACACTAACCAATGCTTAGAAGTAAATAAAAATTAACACACTATGTATGAAAATTTAGTATAATTTTGTTCCTGTTGAATGTAACTTAGCAAAAACCTGGGACTTATGAAAGAAAAGGAAAGAAAGAAAAATGTTGTAAATATGGTTAAAGCAGAACTTAGGGGGAAATTTTCACCTTTAAATACTACTTATCAGGAAACCAAAACAGAAAATAAGTTAGGTAAAGAGGAAGAGAGCAAGACCAAAGAAGGAAGGAAATACTAAAGATATGATCAGATAGCCGTGAACTAAGAGCAAGAAGAGACATTAATAAAAACAAAACTGGCTTTCTGAGCGCAAAATGAGAATGAAGAACAGATCTGCCCAGATCTTTATATAAAGGACTTTTTACTACAAAAATAAACAAGGAAATACAAGATAAGCAAAATTTATGCCTATGCTTCATAAAAAGTAAATACAACATCCTATGTTAAAAATTAACAAAGCCAACAGTGAACGCATAACTATGGGGTGATCAGATAGGCCGTCGGAGGAATTTGAGGATGCTTCACTTCAAAAAGTATCTCAAGGAGATGGCTTCATCCATAACTCAGTCTGAGTTTAGTCCCTAGAACTCGGATTAAATAAAAGCCAAGAGTGGGGTTAGAGATGGCTCAGTGGTTACCAGCACTTGCTGCTCTTGTAGAGGCCCTCAGTTGCGTTCCCAGCACAAACAACAGGCAGCTTGTGCCTCCAGATCCAGAGGATTTGATGTCCTCCTCTGGCCTTGCCAGACACCCAAACTCTCATGCACAGACACACACCTATCTATATAAATAAATATAAAATAGGGGCTAGCATGGTGGTACACGCCTTTAATAGGGAGGCAGAGGCAGGTGAATCTTGGTGAGTTCAAGAGCCATGCTGGTCTACATAGTAAGTTCCAGGCCAGCTGGGGCTACAGGGAGACCTTGTCTCAAAAAGACCAATAAATACATTATAAAGAAATAAATAAAAATAAAATAGGGCTGGAGAGATGGCTCAGTAGTTAAAAACACTGGCTGCTTTTGCAGAGGACCTGGGTTCAGTTCTCAGCACCCACATGGCAGCTCACAACTATCTGTAACTCCCGTCACAGGATATCCAGCACTCTTCTGGCCTTTTCTTTTTCTTTTTCCTTTTTTTTTTTTTTTTTTTTTTTTTTTTTTTTTTT
>VZQC01003082.1:773243-785189 GCA_009823505.1 Rhizomys pruinosus
AATATGTGAAAAGACAGAGATAAGGAGTGGACATAATTATGATCAATATGAATTATTATTTAAATATGTGAAAAGACAGAGATAAGGAGTGGACATAATTATGATCAATATGAATTATTATTTAAATATGTGAAAAGACAGAGATAAGGAGTGGACATAATTATGATCAATATGAATTATTATTTAAATATGTGAAAAGACAGAGATAAGGAGTGGACATAATTATGATCAATATGAATTATTATTTAAATATGTGAAAAGACAGAGATAAGGAGTGGACATAATTATGATCAATATGAATTATTATTTAAATATGTGAAAAGACAGAGATAAGGAGTGGACATAATTATGATCAATATGAATTATTATTTAAATATGTGAAAAGACAGAGATAAGGAGTGAACATAATTATGATCAATATGAATTATTATTTAAATATGTGAAAAGACAGAGATAAGGAGTGGACATAATTATGATCAATATGAATTATGAAAAATTGAATAAAATATGAAAAATATGAAAAATTCAATTAAAAAAGAAAGTGAGCCAGGCATGGTGGTATACTCCTTTGATCTCAGCACTTGGGAGGCAAAGGCAGGTGGATCTCTATTAGTTCAAGGCCAGCCTGGTCTACTTAGCCAGTTCCAGGCCAGCTGGGGCTACAGGGAAACCCTGTCACAAAAAGACCAAAAAAAAAAAAAAAGCAAAGTGAAGCCCTATCTTTAAAAAAAATTGGTTTGGGGCCTGGAGAGATGGCTCAGCAGTCAAGAGCATTGGCTGCAGAGGACCCAAGTTTGAATCCCAGCACCCACATGGTGGTTAACAACTGTCTATAACTCATGTTCCAGGGGATCCAACACCTTCTTCTGACCTCTGTGGGCTCAGCACAACATGAGTGCACTTACCTTCATGCAGGCAATACACTCACACAATAATAATAATAACATAATAATAATATTTTAAGTTGTCCCAGTGGTTAAGAGCACTGGACACTCTTGCAGAGGACCCAGGTTCAGTCCCCAGCACCCACATGGTGATTAACAACCATATATAACTCCAGTTCTAGGGGACCCAATGCCCTCTTCTGACTTTTGCAGGCATTACACCACATGGGTATACTTACATTCAGACAAAATGCACATAAAGTAACTTTTGTCTATTTGAGACAGGGTCTCCCTGTAGCCCCAGCTGGCCTGGAACTTGCTATGTAGACCAGACTGGCCTTGAACTCATAGAGCTCCACCTACCTCTGCCTCTCAAGTGCTGGGATTAAAGGAGTGTGCCACCACACCTGGCTGAAATAATTTTTTTTTAATGTGAACTGAAGATAATGCTATAAGAGCTATAAGAAACTTAAATACAGCAATATAGACAGATTAAAACGAAAGCAGTGTTAATCAGAGGAAAATAGGAATGAGTCTACAGCTGCCAGATAAACTAAACTTCAGAGCAAAGAAAAACATCAGAGACATTTTCTAACAATACATAATGGGTCAGTCTGCCAAGAAAACAGCATAACGAATGTTCATGTAAAACAACAGAGTTGTGAAATAGTGAAATAAAAACCAGATACGTGTTCTCCTTTGGTTTCTGTTGTGATAAACGCAATGGCTAAAAGCAACTTGGAGGGTTATAGGGTTACAATCCAATACTGAGGGGCTGGAGAGATGGCTCAATGGTTTAAGAGCACACACAGGCTGCTCTTGCAGAGGACTGGGGTTCAGTTCCCAGCACCCACATTGTGGCTAAGGAACATCTCTAACTGCAGTTCCAGGGGATCCAATGCCCTCTTCTGACCTCTGTGGGCATTGCACAACATGGGTGCACTTACATACATACATTACTTACATACATCGTACACATAAAATGTAAGAAAATGAATAAAATATGAAAAAGAAGAAAGGTAGCTGAACAAACCAAGAGGAAGCAAGCCAGTAAGCGGTGCTCCTCCATGGTCTCTGCTTCAGTTCCTGTCTTGAGCTCCTGAGGCCCCTGGCTTTCCTTGATGGTGGGTTTGGGAGAGTGGGGTCTTATTGAGACAGGGTCTCCCTTAACTCTTAACTCTTTTTTTTTTTTCTTTTTTATATTTTATCATTTTTAATAATTTTTTCTTATCTTGTTTATTTTTTTAAGGGCTTCACAATATAAAAGCACAGATGTTTTCAAATCACATATTGACGTTGCTTCGTTCGCAATACCATTAGGTAATTGGTGCTTAGCATCCAAAGATGTGTGATACCATTCGTTGTTTGGTTTTTCTGGGACTGTGTACCTTCTTCCGGCATGGACATCTTCTACTTCCCTCCATTTACCTGCAAAGTTATGATGTCAAACTTCCCTGGCTAGCGGTCTGTCTATCTTGTTTCTTCTCTCAACGAACCAACTTTTTGGATTCATTGATTTTTTTTGATTGTTTCTTTGTTTCTATTCTATGATTCTGCTCTGATTTTTGTTATTTCTCCTGTCTGTTGTACTTTAGGGTTTATATGTTGTTGCCTCTCCAGTGTTTTTCGTTCTAGTGTTAGATTATTCACTTGTGCTCTGTTTTTCTTTTCTTTTTTTTGGTCTTTTTGAGAAGGGGGTCTCCCGTCGACCCCAGCTGTCTGGAACTTGCTCTGTAGACCAGGCTGGCCTTGGAACTCACAAATATCCACCTGCCTCTGCCTCCCAAGTGCAGGATACAGGCGTGCGCCACCACGTCCAGCGATCTGTTTTTCTAATGTAGGCACCCAGGGATATAAACTTACCTCTTAGGATGGCTTTTAATAAGTGTCCCATGCGTTTTGTTGTGTTGTATTATCATTGGTCATTTCAGTTCCAGAATGCTTTTATTCTTTCTTATCTCTTCCTTGACCATCATTATTCAGGGGGAGTGTGTTGTTTAGTCTCCAGTTCTTGTAGATAGTTGGCCTTATCCTGGTGTTGATGTGAGCTTGTTGTGTCGTGGTCTGATATAATGCATGAAATATTTCAATCTTTTGTATTTGTGGAGGTTTTCTTCTGTGTCCCAGTATGTGGTCCGATTTTGGAGAATGTTCTGTAGTGTGCTGAGTGTAGGAAAGTGTATTTTCTGGTTTTAGGGTGGAATATACAGTTGATGTCTGTGGGGTCCATTTGGTGTATCCTATCATTCAATTCAAATGTCTCTATGTTTATTCTTTGTCCTTCATTCTTTATTCTCTGTAATAATGGACACAGTGGGGTATTGAAGTCCCCTACTATGAGTGTTACTAGGGTTATCTGTGACTTGTGGTTCCTGGAGAATTGTCTTTATAAAGGTTTGGTGTGTGCCAGAGTTTGGTGAATTTATATTCATGATGTGAATGAAAATCTTCATGGTCAATTGTTCCTTTGAAAAGATTGTATGGCCTTTTTTGTCTCTTCTGATTTCTTTTTACTTTGAAGTCTATGATATTAACTCTTAACTCTTCTTACCTAACTCTCCTTATCCTTTTTTTTTTTTTTTTTTTGAGACTGAGTCTCTCTGTAGCACCAGCTGTCCTGGAACTCTTTAGACCAGGCTGGGCTTCAATTCATCGGGCTGTTTTTGCTTCCCTAGTGCTGGGATTTTACAGACTGTTGAATTCACCACGCCCAGATCCCTTGGCTCTTCAACACTACCAAAGCCATCTCTTCAAACCAGGCTCTCAGCTACCTTTCTTAGACAGCACAGGACCACCTGCCCCAGGAACTGGACCACCCACAGTGGGTCCGGCCCTCCTACATCAATTAGCAATTAAGAAAACCCCCCCAACAGAGAGGCCCACAGGCCAAGCTGATGGACGAGTTCTTCAGGGCTGGCCTCTCTTCCCACATGTCTTTAGCTTGTATCAAGTTGGAAAAACCAACCAGCACATTATTGAAGAAATAATTAGCTCACCCTGCAACTATAACTGGAGATTTCTGCATAACTCTTGCAATGATTCATAGAACCGGACAGCAAAGGTATAGAATTCAGTAAACCATTTTTCCCAGAGCAAAGAAGAATTCTGTCCAGCAACATTTTTTTTTTTTTGTATTTTGGAGACAGGGTCTCCCTGTAGCTCTGGCTGTCCTGAAACTCACTTTGTAGACCATGTTGGCCTTGAACTCACAGAGATCCTCCTGCCTCTGCATCCCAAGTGCTAGGACTAAAGGCGTGTGCCACCAAAAAAAAAAAAAAAAAAAAAAAAAAAAAATTTTTTCTTTTTAATTATGTGTATGTGTGAGTGAGTATGTGCACATGACTGCAGGTGCCCATAGAGCCCAGAAGCATCACATCCCCAGGAGCTAGGGCACATGTGAGTTGCTCAGTGTGGTTTCTAAGAATTGAATGCAGGTCCCCTGTAAGAGCAACTGCCCAGCCGTCTCTGCAGCCTGTGTCTAGCATCTTTGTTCATGTTCTTCATTAAATGGGAAAATAGCCCAGATGTTTTCAGTGGGTGCATAGCTAAAGTAACAGACACAGCCTTTACATAGAGTAGGGCTCAGCAATAAGAAATTACTGGGGTAATCCTAGCACTTGGGAGGCAGAGGCAGGAGGATCTTTGTGAGTTCAAGGCCAGCCTGGTCTACAGAGTGAGTTCCAGGACAGCTGGGACAGCAGGGAGACCCTGTCTCAAAAAGACCAAAAAAAAAATTACTGGGGGCTGGAGAGATGGCTCAGTGGTTAAGAGCACCAACTGCTCTTGCAGAAAAGACCAGGTTCAATTCCCAACACCATGGCAGCTAAGACCCATCTTTAGTCCAGTTCCAGGAGAATCCGACACTTCTTCTGACCTCTGCAGCATGACACAGGTGCACAAAAAAAAAAAAAAAAAAAAAAAAAAAAAAAAAAAAAAGTAAAAAATAAAGAAATAAATAATAAAAATTTTTAAAAAAGAAATTACTGATGTCAGGCCAGCTACA
Organism: Rhizomys pruinosus; assembly: GCA_009823505.1. Classification (NCBI taxonomy): domain Eukaryota; kingdom Metazoa; phylum Chordata; class Mammalia; order Rodentia; family Spalacidae; genus Rhizomys; species Rhizomys pruinosus. Next base: position 778,131 of record VZQC01003082.1, read on the forward strand.
TGGCTCAGTAAATAAAGGTGCTTGCCGCCAAGCCTGATGACCTGAGTTTGATATCCAGGCCCCACTGATAGGAGAGAACCAACTCCTACAGGAGGTTCACTCATCTCCACATGTATGCCCTGGCATTTATGCATGCATGCACGCACCTGCCAGCACACACACATGATAAAGAAATGTAAAAAAAAATATATATATAATATATATTCATCAAGTACATTGAAATAAAAAACCATGAATGTGAGAAGAAATATTCTGAGAGAAACAAATCAATCCCGAAGTTATATGCATGTTTTCCATTCAAAATTCCTTTGTCTTGAAATGATAATGAAAGTGAAATGGGGCACACATTAGCAATTGCTGCACTTTAAGGAGGGTGTGGGGCAGCAGAGAGGTAGGTACATGGCAGGAAGAGGGCAGTGGGGTGTTGTGGGGTTTTGGTTTGTTTGGGTGGTTTGTTGGGTTGTGTCTTGTTTGTGTTACAACCCCCCCCCTAACCCAACCACCCACCAACACAACCACAAAAACCACCACCCCCAACACACACCCACCCACCCACCCACACCACCCACACACTAACCCCAACAACCACAAACCCCCAACCCACCCCACACACCCCCACTACACCCACCCACCAAACCAACCCCACCACAAACCCCCCACATCACCCCAAAAAACCAACCCAAAAAAACACACAAAACCCACCCAACCCAACACCAAAACAAACAACAACAAAAAAAAAAAAAAACCCAAAAAAACAAACACCAAACAATCAAAAACCCCAAACCCAACATCCCCAAAAAACGAATACCAACCACAAAGTCCTGTGAACTTAGGAATGTTCTAGATCTTGACTCATTGTGCCCTGTGATATTTGTGCCCTAGTTCCACAGATGGTGCTATTAGAAGCTGATTACACATGACACCGGAGCCTTCCAGTGATTTCTTTTTTTTAACTTTTAAAAATTTTTTAAAATTCTTATTTTTATTGTGTATGAATATACTGCCTACATAAATATAAGTGAACACATGTTATGCAATGCCCAAAAAAGTCAGAAGAAGGTGTCAGATTCCCTGGAACGGAAGTTAAAGATGGTTCTCAGCCACATGTGGGGCGGGGATTGAACACTGGATCTCATGCCCAAGAGCAGTTCAGTGCTCTTAACCGCTAGCCCATCTCTCAAGCCTCTCTTTTTTTTCTTCATTACTGTCTCTAATTTTTTTCATTTTTTAAACAATTAAGTAATAATTTAAGAGTACAAGTATCCTTCATGTCAAACCAATTTGCAAGCATTGTTGCCAAACCCACACACCCCAATGCTCCCACCATCCAGCGGGGGGGCTTGTATTTCAATCAAGTTGATTCCAAATAAGTGTCCAGTCTATATGCTGTAGTTTCACCATTCCAACCACACAAATAACAGCCCTTACATTATACCATGCCCCTCTTCTTGCGATTGTTCCCTAGGCTTATAACAAAGGGGCACAGGTGGACAAGAGAGCAAAGCAGTCACTTTCTCTGGAGCTGTCAGTTTGGACTCTGGTCAGTTTGGCTGTTTTCCTTTCATGGGATGACAGTTTATCCAGGGGAAGAACCTTTCAATTCCTACTAATGAAGCAACAAGCAATTAGATTAATTATAGGTATTTAAACAGTATTAATTGTTATGGTAGTTACTTTGGTAAGACACAGATGTTTGGGTCGGTTATGTTAATCCATGAATTTATGTTTTTTTTCTGTAAAATCTGACAGGTCTTACTGTGGCTTCTAAAATCTCCTAACCACTATGAGGATGTAAGTTTGTGGCATCAGCCATGGTTATTTCCTCCAGGAGAGCGCTAATAGCCAATTCGATTTGTGATATACTCTGATATCAGAGCTCTCCTTATTAATATATTTTGCTAAATGCACAGCTTAGAGAGACTTTAGTATAATTTGGTTTTGAATAGAGAAGAATCCTTTCACAGTTCCTATGTCTATTAGTCAATTTAAAGAAAGCAGGTTTTTACTGGTTTTATAAAGAGATTACCTCTATAACAGTTGGCTCCAAATCACAGTTAGAGAAACGACCTTCATCATTTCATCATCATTTCCTCCTTGTTCTATGAAGGGGAGGTAAGAAAGTCTCCATAGATGACCTCCTTACCTCTTTTTCATCGAACAAAGAAAAACATGGTGGTAATTAAGTCATCCTCTACCTCTAAATTAGAGCTGACTTTTATGGAGGTAATCTCTTATCAAACTGGTAATGGTGTGTTTAAAACTGCTTTCTTTAATGACTAATAGACATAGGAACTGTCATGTTAAAAGGATTATTCTGCATTCAGAACCAAAATATAATACTCAAGTCTCTTTAAATGGTGCATATAAGCAAAATATATTAATCAGGAGAGCACTATAGAAGCAATGTATTATTCTGCCAAGGAATGTTGGCCAGGGGATCCAAAGGCCCCCCCCCAAGTTTAAAAAGGCTTCTTGCCTGTAAACTGGGATACCTGCAAGAAGAGAGGTGATAAGGCCCTGCGGTCGAAGACCTGAGTAGCTGAAGGTTGTATTGAGACCACACTTGCATGTGGTACCAGTTGGTTCTGGAATACCAGAGAGTGTTATAAAAGGCCACTTCTCAAAACCATAAGCCACTATAGGTCTCCTTGAGTCAAGCAAGGACTCCTCGTCAGTATCAGCTACCCCTCACCTGCTTGGAGATACTGTGCAGCAGTGGGCAGCCATATGTCTGTAATCCCAAATCTATTGGCTATGCTTCTCCTTTGGGAGGGAATAACTCATGGATGTTGCACAAGCTTATATCCTTCTAGTGATTCGGAGATGTTATATGCCACAGTAAGACCTTGTCATCTTTCACAAGAAAAAAAGTAATCCATGGATCAACACACCATCCAAAACATCTGTGTCTATACAAACGTAACCTACCATAATAAATAGAAATGTTTAAATACCTATATATCTAATTGCTTGTGCTTCATTACAGTAGGATTGAAAGGTTATTCCTGGACAATTTGTCAGCCCATGAAAGGAAAACAGGCCAAAGATCAGAGTCCAAACGACATCTCCAGACAAAGTCGACTGTTCTACTTCTCATCCACCCGTGCCCCTTTCTAAGCCTAAGGAAGAATCTGGACGAGTGGGAGTCGAGTAGTAGTAGTAGTAGAATGTAAAGGCTGCAATTGGTGTGAATTGGTAAAACTACGACAATATAGTCGGAACTCTTATGTGATCAACTTGATTGAACATTAAAGCCCCTCCCGCTGGCTGGTGGGAGCCTGGGCTGTGTGGGTTTGGGCCCAAATGCTTGCAAAATGGGTTTACATGAAGGAGCTCTGTACTAAAAAAAAAACCAAAAGGAGCTCGATACTGAAAAGTCTTTAAAGAGGTTTTCATGCCAGGCCTGAAGAAGGCCAAGAGCTTGGAGGAATATAGTCATTAAAATCCACTCGGTAAGATTTGCAGTTAAAAGGGTATATGACCATAACATATATTTATTATGTTTTTAATGTTTTTTAATTTTATTTATTTTGTATGTGTATGAATGTACTTCTGCATGACGTCTGTGCACCCATGTCGTGCAATACCGCGGAGATCAGAAGTTAGAAGGGTCTCGGATTCCTGGAACTGGAGTTCTCTGGAATTAGAGTTTCAGACCGTTCTCGGCCGCCATTGGGTGCTGGGAATCGAACCTGGGTCCCTGTAAGATCGGTTGGCCACTCCTTAACCGCCCTCTTTAGGCCATCTCTCCAGGCCCATAACATCTATTTATATAGAGAGGTAATTCAGTAGAGATTTATTACAGAAATACAAAATAAACCAAATAAGTTATGGACTTGATTACTCTGAAATTATAGTCCAGTCATATAGCTTTTTAAAGAGCAAAGTGTTTATTGGGTAAATTTTATTTGGCAGATACTCAACTATGCCCAAGCTTTCTTCACATATTCTACGGATATTTTACGGCTGTGAAATTTTGATTAGTTAACTTTGGTTGTAGGTTTTGGTGAAATGGTAATACATTTGAACGAATTGGGAATAAAAATGTTAATTGTTTTATTCATAATCAGTATTGAACTCCAAACCAGTAAGTTGGGGTTAAGGTACACAAATGTCCTCTATATTTTTCTGAATTATACAACATCACATTGTAACACTTTCTTTTGCTTGTAGGACAATTTAAAGGCATTAAGCTTAAATTTACTTCACAAATAAGTAGCATACAGTCAGTGATAAACTTTTTGGGTAAATTTAATGAAACTTATGCCTGGCTCCTGTTTATGCGGTATGTGGAATACAACTTAGGCATCTATCTATAGATCAAAACATTAAATATCTTAAAAAAACAAAAAAAGAGGGAGGGGAAGGTGGGAGGTGTGTGCGGTAGTATCCTTTCTGGGATACAAAATGGAAAACTCTGGTCCAATCCTATTGATAAATTTCAATTTTTCTGATCCTGAAACTAACAATAGGAGGAGAATTGTATGTTCCCAAAAGTAAAAATCACCAATCTAATGCCTGAAAATGTACATTTGGCTGTGCAGGATGGACTGGGAACTGCCAGCAGAGAGGCTGACCCATCTGAACATTAAGAAAGTGGAACCTCAGACTGGCCCATGTTACATTACATGAGCATCTCTCTGAATACTATTGGGGGGTTCTAATGGTTTATAATGGGCCCTAAGAAGTTTATTCTTCCAGATGCTGAGAAACCCTTCTACCTCTCCCTTTATAGGAAAAAGAAAAACATGATGTACTGATGTCATTCCCTAACTGCAAATTAGAGCCACCAAACTTTTTATAGTGGCCATTTCTTATAAAACAGGTATAAGCCGTGCCCTTTTTAATTGCCACTTGATAGGCATAGGAATGTGAAAGGATAATTCTCTAACCTAGAGCCAAATTCAATAGTTAAAGTCTTTATTTATAAGTTGTTGTAATTAAGCAAAATATATAGTACAGGAAAGCTCTGAATCAGCAATGAATTATTCTGCCTAGGAGATGTTTGCTTAGGGATTTCAACCCCCCCCCAAAAAAAATTATAAAGGACTTTTTTTGCCTATAAGTGGGACTATGCAAGGAGAAAGGCAGTCAGTCCTTGTGTCGAAGACATGGGGTGAGCATGAAAAAATGTTATGAGATGTCACTTGCTTGCATACAACTGGCCTCTGACATGAAAATGAGCATTACCAAAAGGCCACATAAATAAATACAGCAAATATTGGTCTCTTGAGACAAGCAAGGACTCCTCCATCAGCTCTCAGCTATATACCTCAACTTGCCTGGAGATAGTGTGCAAACAGTGGCAGCCATGGTGGGTATATATATATATATATACTATATATATATATATATATATATAATCCCAAATCTAATTGGCCCAATAGCTCTCTCTCTTGGAGGAATAACTCACAGCAGATGCCACAAGCTTATGTCCTCTAGTGGTTAGGAGATGTTAACGCCACATACGAACTGTCACCCTTTTTGTGGGGGGGTTTGCTTTTTCAAGACAGGGTCTCCCTGTAGCCCCAGCTGTCCTGGACAACTCATTCTGTAGACCAGGCTGGGCTCGCTTGGACACTCACAGTGATCCACCTGACTTTGCCTCCCGAGAGTGCTAGGATTAAAGGTATGCGACACCACGCCTGGGCCAACTTGTCACCCTTATAGAGAAACCACATTTTGTTGATTAGCATACATCCAAGCATCTGTGTCTATGCTCACGCTTAGCTTGCCAAAATATTATTACTGCTTAACTGCCTGTACATCTATTTGCTTCGTGCTTGTTAGTATGACTAAAAATGTATCACTGGATACTCTTCAACCCATGAAGGGAAACAAACCTGACAGGACTAGAGTCCAAAATGACAACTCCAAAGCAAATAGACTGTCTTCTTTTCACCCACTTGTGCCCCCTTTCCAACGCCTAGGGAACAAATTTCGGAAGAAGAGGCATTGTGACTGTAAGAAGGGCTGTTGGAGAGATATGGGTGATGACTCCTGAGACTACAGCAGTATAGACTGGGACTTCTAATTGCTCCACTGCCTGTGCATACAAAGCATCACCAACTGGACTATGGGAAACCTGTGGTTGTTTCAAAATTTGGACATAGATTCTTGAAAAATGCACCAATTACTAATTGTACGGAGAATGAGTAACATCCATGTTATCTGAAAACAACTGTGTTATATTGTAGAATCCCTTAAATAAAACAAATACAAGAGGAAAAAAAATAAAATAAAATAAAAAAAGAACAGGTCTCTCATCTTAAAACTTTGTGGCCCTAGAAGGTAAGTTTTGTTCGGTAATCATCATTACATAGTTGTTACAAGTAGGATCCACAGAGAGGTTTGATGCCTGTCGCAGTCTGAGGTTTTCTTCTTTCAATGTTCAGATTGGGCCAACCTTTCTGTTGGCAATTCCTGGTACATCCTACACAAAGCAAAGCTGTATCTTTTCTTTCTCAGCATAAAGTTCGTGATGTTTTGACCTGTGGGAACATACAAATCTTTTTCGGTAGTTAGTTTTAAGCTTTAAATGCCAAAGTTTTTGACAGAAAAGTTTCATATATATCTGTCTCCCCCCTTTTATTTTAGGTTTTTATTTTTGCAATGGTCTCAAAAGGCGTTGTAGTACACATACCTATAGGCAGGAATCAAGGTGCATATTTCAACAAATTCACCCATCTTGTTTTGGGTGACTGTATGTCGTTAACTTGAAAGCAAACTTAATCTCCTTAAGTTAAATCATCCTACAGAGGTAAAAGAGAATGCTACGATATGATACTGTACAACAGAACACTTATAGAGAACATTTGTTATATGCCAATCCCAAAGTTATTGTTATACAGATTTTAAGTAAAACAAATGTGCACAACAATTTATATGTCCATTTAAATCAGATGTATTACCGTTTTTATCAGAACCTTTAAACCAATGTTGTTTACTATACACATATTTACTTTTTCTACGTCCTTCTAAAGCACCATGTAACCTGTAGACAGAGTCTGGGCAAAACTGGCTACTTGTTGAACTCACATCAATTATATACACATTAAT
>VZQC01003083.1:0-46202 GCA_009823505.1 Rhizomys pruinosus
CTTGTCATCTTTTATCTTTCCTTCTTTCTCTTTTTTTTTTTGTTCTTTTTCGAGCAATCTCCTGTAGCCCAGCTTTCTGGGAACTCACTTGTCTGACCAGGCTGGCCTGAACCTCACAAAATCCACCTGCCTCGCTTCCAAGTGCTAGGATTAAAGGCATGCCCACCCCAACGCCCAGCTTCAATTGTTTATGTGAAGGATGCTTGTATTCATTACTTATTACTTATATTTAAAAAAAACAAATAAAATAAAAGAATTAAAAAAAAATAAAAAATAACATTATTTTTTTGAGTCAGGCACGTCTCCCGAGTTTAGCATCGGATCTGCAGCCAATTAGCTAATAACCGTGGTTCACCAAGACACATCTGCCCTGGCCTCTGCCTCCAGAGTGCTGGGATTGAAAGTATGGGCCATCACACCTGGCTCCCAATATCAAATCAGTCTTTTAAAGCCAGTTTAACAGGCAAAGCAAACACCTCCTTCTTGTAGCAAAGTAACAGTTTTCAGCTTCTCAGTATGAGTATGGTCTCATTATTTTAAAGCTAATGAACAATTATTAGTGTAATCAGTACTTGCTGCCTAATAGCATTCTTAAATTATTTTTATTTTTATTTTTAAGGTACGGGGAAAACAATGGTGATGGACATGTTTTATGCTTATGTGGAACTGAAGAGGAAGAAACGGGTCCATTTTCATGGTTTCATGCTAGATGTGCACAAAAGTGAGTTAATTGATCATAAAGCAGTTGATTTTTTTATTGTATTTTATTTAATTTTTTGGTCTTTTCTAAGACAGGGTCTCCCTGTAGCCAGCTGTCTGGAATTCACTTCTGTAGACCAGGCTGGTTTGAATGAACTCACAGAGATCGCCTGCCTCTTGTCTCCCAAGTGCTAGGATTAAAAGGCATGAGCCAACTTACGCCCAGCAAAGCAGTTGATTTTTTTTTTATTATGTTACTTTTTGCATGTGTGGTATGAATGACAGATGCATGCATGTAGGTTTGTGCACCATGTCCAAGATGGCGCGAAACCTGAACTGGAGTTAAAAGAAGGTTCTCTAGCTGCTAGGTGGTGCTGGAAATGGAACCTGGGTCCTCTGCAAGAGCAGTTTGGCGCTCTTAACGGCTCTTAACCGGCTGAGCCAATCTCTCCAGCCCCCAAAGCAGTGATTTTTAACAGTGGGCAAATTCTACAAAATAGTTTTCTTTTTCAGTTAATGAACATACAAGCTTTTCAAAACTTGTGTGTTTTTACTTGAAGTAAGATTTTATTTGGTTTTATTTGATGTTATGTCAAAATAGAAATGTACACGGTGTTAGTTCTTAAAACCAGTTCAGTACTCTCCAATCAGAGAACAGAGGTTATAGTATGAAGGGTAGCCATTTCTTTTTATTTATTATTTATTTTTTTTTTATTTTTGTATGTGTATAAATGTTAACTGTCCTGCATGCAAGTTTGTGACACCCGTGTCGTGATGAATGCCAATGGAGGTTCAGAAGAGGGTGTCAGATTTCCCCTGGAATTGGGTTCTCCTGGAATTGGGAGTTCAGAAGGTCTCTGGCTGCCATGTGGTACTGGGGATCGAACCTGGGTCCATCTGTAAGAGCGGTTGGCGCTCTTAACCGCTAGGCAGCATCTCTCAGCCCCAGGCCATTTCTTTTTTTTTTTTATTCTTTTTTAATTTATTTCTGTTATGTGTATGAATGTACTGTCTGCTATGCAGGTTGTGCACCCGTTCGTGCAATGCCTGCGGAGGTCAGAAGAGGGTGTCGGATTTCCCTTGGAACTGGAGTTCTTCCTGGAATTGGAGTTTCAGACGGCTCTTCGCCGCCATGTGGGTGCTGGGGATCGAAACCCGGGTTCTCTGTAAGAAGCGTCGGGCTCTATACCGCTAAAAGCTCTCCAGCCCAGCCCCCGCCATTTCTATTTCTACTAAAGGTTGATGAAAAATGTTAAAAAATTGCACCTGCTTCATGAAGTTTTTTAAATTAGGTTTTTTTTTTTTTTTTTTTTTTTTTTTTTGGTCTTTTCGAGACAGGGTCTCCCTGTAAGTCCCAGCTGTCCTGGACTCTCTCTGATGTAGACCAGTGCTTGGGCTTGAACTCACAAAGATCTTGCCTGCCCTTCCTCCTCCCAGTGTGGATAAAGGCATGTGCCACCACGCCCGGCCTGATTAGGTTCTTCTTCTTTTTTTTAATACTTTTCTTTTTTTATTATTTATGATGTATGTATGTATGTATGTAGTATGTAATGTGTATGAATGTACTGATCTGATGTAGGATTTGTGCACCCATGTTTGTTGCAAGGCTTGAGGTCAGAGGAGGGATCTCGGATTCCCCTGGACTAGAGTTCTCCTGGAATTGGAGTTACAGATGGTTCTCAGCCGCACATGTGGGTGCTGGGGATTGAACCCGGGTCCATCTGCAAGAGCAGTTTGCGCTTCTTAACCGCTAGGCTATCTCTCCAGCCCCTGATTAGGTTCTTAATTCTGAGTTACCTAGCTTGTCTGGAGGCCTGCCCTCCCTCCTTCCCTCCCTCCCTCCCTACTCTCTCCATCCTTCTTTATTTTTTGAGAGTGTCATGTTATTCCTGAGCCTCCTGCATTCGCTCCCAGTGATGGGATGTCAAGTGTTCCTAGCTTTTACTGCTCTTACATATTTCATTTTTGTGTGTGTGATTTGCCTATTAGCTGTACTATGAGCTCCTTGGAATAGGAACAATGTGTTTTTTTTTTTTTTTTCTTGCCCTAATATTTTCAGTGTTTAGTGGAAATGTAATGGATGAGGCAGGAATGGTTTGAATGCTCTGGGTTGGAGACCACGGCACTGCCAGATGTGATAGGTACTTCTTCCAGCCTCTGCTCTCACTGACTCAATCCTTCGGGACTCATTCCATTTTGTTGTTCCTGAAGTGATTCTGCCATGGAGACGGAATGACCTCGAACTTTCCTCACAGTTTTAAGACTATAATGATATTTGAATAACTTATTTTGAGGTAGAGAAAAATGCAACCACTTTCAGTAATTAACTTGTGATTATTCAACTGCATTGCATGTGGAATTTAAACTTTTTTTTTTTTTTTGAGACAGGGTCTCCCTGTAGCCCCAGCTGGCCTGGCACTAGCCCTGTAGGCCAGGCTGGTATTGAAATCACAGAGGTCAGAGGTCTGCCTGCCTCTGCATCCTGAGTGCTAGGATTAAAGGCGTGCACCACCACAGCCGGCTAGAGAAGGTTCTTAGCCACCATGTGGGTGGTGGGAATCGAACCCTGGTCCTCTGCAAGAGCACTTGGTGCTCTTAACCATTGAGCCATCTCTAGCCCCTTAAACTTCATTTTTATCTCCAAGCTGAACATTACAAATCTAAATATTAAAAATATGTTGTAGTTACTTAAAATGTGTTATTAATGTAATATTTGGTCTGCATTTAATTTTATCCATTTAAGGAATACATCGCCTTAAACAGGCTCTGCCAAAAAGGAAGGCAGGATTCATGGCTAAGTCATATGACCCAATAGCTCCCATCGCTGAAGAAATCAGCCAAGAAGCATGTCTCCTATGTTTCGATGAATTTCAGGTAATGTGAGGACTTTTTTTTTTTTATTTTAAATTACGTATATGTGTGGAGGTGTATGCTTGTGAATGCAGCTGCCTGCCAAGGCCAGATGCGTCCGATCCCCTGGAGCTAGAGTTACAGGCAGTTGTGAGCCACCTGTTCTCTGCAAAAGCAACATGTGCTCTTAATTACTGAACCATCTCTTCAGCCCAAGTGAGGATTTTTTTCGTACTGGTACAATGTTGTATTGAACCAAATGTGATGTTTTAAATTTTTCTCCTAGTGCTTTCATTATTTTATAACTTGATTTCACATCTTCTCTGTCACTACTTCAATTTTACTGTCTTGTTTAGGCTTCCACAGGACAAATCTGGTCTTTGCTTCTCCCAGCTCCAACAGAAAACAAAAGTTTTATGAATATGTATGGTATGAATTATGTATGTATGTCTTCTCTCTTCTCTCTCTCCTCATGTCCTCTCTCTCATCCTCCTCTCTACATCATCTCCCTCTCTTCTCTCTTCTTTGAGGTCAGGGGTCTCCCTGAGCCCCGCTGGGCCTTAACTTCCACTAGATCCTCTACCTCTCCTCCCTACCTCTTCTGGGATTTAAATTCTACCCACCCACAAACCTAGCACCCTTTCTTTAGGCAGTGTCAAGTTCTTCTGCCGCCTTGTGCTGGATAACTTTGGTGTCAACTTACACACCTGGGGTTGAGGGAGGCCCGTATTGGGGAATCCCCATTTGGACTGGCTGTGGTCATGTCTGTGGGGTATTTCTGATTGTTGGGTAGATGTGGGAGGGCCAGCCCATCTGTGGGCAGTGCCACCCTGGGCAGGTTGTTTGTATATTGTATAGAAACAGGTTTTGAGCCGGGCGTAGTGGTGCACGCCTTTAATCTTAGCACTTGGGAAGGCAGAGGCAGGGAGATCTTTGTGAGTTCAAGTGACAGCCTGGTCTAGCAGAGCGAGTTCCAGGACAGCTGGGACTGCAGGGGAGACCCCTGTCTCAGAAAAGACCATAAAAAAAAAAAAAAAAAGAAAGAAAACAGGTTTGAGCATGGGGCAGAGGAGCTAACCAGTAAGCAGCATTCCTCATGGCTGTGCTTTCAGCTTCCTGGCCTCCAGGTTCCTGCCCCGAGTTCCTACCCTGGGCTCCCTAAATGATAAACTGTGACCCAGGAGATGTAAGATGAAGAAACCCTTTCCTCCTCAAGTTGGTATTGGTCAGAGTGTTTTGTTGCAGTAATATGAAAGCAAACCAGAACACACCTCAATATGTAGCCCATTACTGCTTCTCTCCACTATTTCACTTAAGTTGTAATGGCTTTTATGTGCCTGTGCAACTGAGCTGGGGAAATATGTGCATAGGGGACCTTGTTGGACCAGAGCACCTCTGTGTCTCTCTCTGTTCATGCACTTTTTTTTTTTAGGCACTCTATTTTCTTTTTCTTTTTTGTCTTTTTGAGACAGGCTCTCCCTGTAGCCCCAGCTGTCCTGGAACTCACTCTGTAGACCAGGCTGGCCTTGAAGTCACAAAGATCCCCCTGCCTCTGCCTCCCAAGTGCTGGGATTAAAGGTGTGTGCCACCATGCCTGACTTTTTTTTTTGGTCAGGCACTCTATTTTCAAGTGAATTTTCAGTTTTTGTTAAAGATTTTATTTTATTTTAAATTATGTGTTTCTGCATATTAGCATGTGCATGTGAATGCAGAGGCCAGCAGAGGGCATCAGATTCCCTGAACCTGGAATTACAGATGGTTGAAAGCCACCTGGTGTGGGTGCTGGGAATTGAATTCAGGTCTTCTGTAAGAGCAGTACATGTTTTTAATTGCTGAACCATCTTGCAAGCCCCTGAAACTTCATTTTTTTATAACCTGGACCCTTTAGTGGGTAGGGTCTTGCCTCAAGGTACTATTCCCAATGTAAAGTGCAAGGTTTCTCTTTAATGACACTGTCTTTTATTTTTTTATTATTTTTTAAATTTTTTATTTATTTCTGTATGTGTATGAATGTACTGTCTGCATGCAGGTCTGTGCACCGGTCCGCATGTAGGTCTGTTCACCCGGGGTGTTGGTGCAAATGCCGCGGAGGTCAGAAGAGGGGGTCAGAGTCCCCTGGAACGGGAGTTCTCGCTGGAATGGGGAGTTTCAGACAGTTTCTCGGCCGACTGCGGTGTGTGGGATTGAACCCCGTGTCCTGCTGTAAGAGCGTCGGGCGCTTAAGCTAGGCATGCGCTGCCAGCCCTAAGACACAGTCTTGAACAGTGTTACAGCAGTTTACAGCATACTTGTGGCCAACATTCCATGTGTTCACATTCCTTTCTTTGCCAAGCTGCATGCTGTGTTTTATATCTTTCTGAAATTTTTTTGCATCGATTTCCTCCCAACACGGCACCAATTTGACCAACAACAGCAATAAAAACACAATGCCACAGTTGAATGCTGTGCTGTTTTAAAATTTCCTCCACCAAATAAATTAGTCCATTATTTTTGAATTCAGCCTCATCTAGTTAGGACATTTGGCAGAATCATATCTAGATTTCTATTTTGCCCTCCTATAACACAAATGGCCTCTAGCCCTCCTTTCCTGACCTGATGTGCGTCCTTGTTTGAACCTGATGGAGCAGTCTTTACTGTCTGTATTTCTTTGGCGTTCTGTTCTAACAAACTCCAACCAGAATGGCCCAGTGAACTTCGATGCCCATGCTACCCGTCACGTCAGTCTGCTGGTATAGAAGAGCACCTCTCACACGCCTGAATCCAGCATTAGGATGGCAGAGACGGTAGGATCTTGTGTGCAGTGGCAAGGCCAGCTGGTCACCAGAGTGATTCCAGCTGACAGCTGGGGACTACCAGGGAGACCGGCCTGCGTTCGAAAAAAAAAAATAATAAAAAAAAAAAGAAGATTAGAACCCCGCTGCACACAAAACAGCATGCATATGAGAGAAAATACAAGTATCGTGACACTTGCAGCCCACAGTTTTCCTGTCAATCCACGAATGATCGGACAGGAACTGTTATAGGTGAAAATGGATATTTCCTCTATTTTTAAAAAGTTTGCTATTTATGCAGTAATATAATTGATGTTTGTCTTATTTGTTCACTTTCTAGTCAAATTCATCTTTTCTGAACTGCTCGAGTTGTTGTTCATCTTTTTACAGGGATGTTACATTCCATCTATTATACATATTCTTCATCTGCTTTGTTTGTTTTGGTTCTAAGAATTGAACCCAGGGCCTTTTGCATGCTAGGCAAACCCTCTACCACCACCTACATCTCAGCCTGGTATATATATTCTGTATGTTAACTAATATTTACTGAATACTTTCCATGTGCCTATGTTCTTATTTTAAGATTTATTTTTATTATATATATTATTATTTATTAATAGTGATGAGGGGGTAGTGAGTGCACACATGCACATGGTACCTGTAGAGGCCTAAAGAAAGCACAGATTTCTTGGGTCAGAATTACAGTTGGTTGCGGCCTGTCTGACAAGGCGTTCTGGAGAACTGAAATTCAGGTCTTTTTCTGCGAAGAGCAGGAAGCATTTTTTTTTTTTTTTTTTTTTTTGGCTTTCGACGACAGGGTCTCCTGTTAGCCCAGCTGTCCTGGAACTCACTCTGTAGACCCAGGCTGTGCTTGAACTCACAAAGATCTCGCCTGCCTCTGCCTCCCAGCTGCAGGATTAAAGGCGTCGCAGGAAGCACTCTTAACAACCTGAACCATCTCTAGCCTTTAACAGTCCCTGTTGATACCTAACCATTCCATTTAAACCAAAAGTTTATATAGATCAATAATACATAATTATATGAGGTATATATGGCATATAGATAATAACCCTGGTTTTCATTTCTTGAGAGTTTTTCTTGCTACAGTTTTTCAAGGTAGGTATTATTGTTGCTTTCATTATATTGATGAGAAAATTGAGGGTCATAGAGGTTGTGCAACTTGACCATAGTGATACAGATGATAACCAACAACTTAAAGCCAGCATCCTTGCTCTTAGTAGTAACAGCTATGTGATGTGTTTTTCCTAGTTTACAAAGTCTTGTATTATATGTTTAAATAAATAGCTACAGAGCAAGGTGGGTCTTGTTATTTGGTAGTGTTCTTATATATTTATTTATTTAAGTTTATTTATTTATTTATTTATTTATTTAGGATTTGGACAGGGCTCTTCCCTCTTTGACAGGGTACCACTTATAGCCCCAGCTTTTGTCCTAGAACTTACTCTGTAGACCAGGCAGGCTGGCCTTGAACTCACAAAGATCCACCTGCCTCTGCCTCCTGAGTGCTAGGATTAAAGGCATGCACCACCACACATGGTTGGTGGGTTTTTTTTTTTTTTTTGGTATTGGTATTATTTTAATGATAGAACATTAAGCCATTCGTTATTTATTTATTTATATTTATATTTTTTATTTTTTGGTCTTTTTGAGACAGGGTCTCCCTGTAGCTCTGGCTGTCCTGGAACTCACTCTGTAGACCAGGCTGGCCTTGAACTCACAGAGATCAGCCTGCCTCTGCCTCCCAAGTGCTAGGATTAAAGGCGTGCACTACCACGTCTGGCCGGCTATTTGTTATTTATTAAAGAAGAATGTTTGGATGCTTCATTCTTGGTGACAGTGTGCCTATAATCACTACTTCATTTTGAAAATCACATCATGTCAGTCAGTAGCTTTGAGTTTTAGCTAATTATTATTGGCCTTTAGGATGATGGTAATTAATATAATGCTTATTTTATTAAGGAGATGAATGGGGATTACTGCTGCTTAAAAAGAAGGATATACTCTTTTTTTCTGCACTTAAATCTAGGGACTTTTTAAGGTCATGTTCTGGCTGCATTTGCAGCCATGTGCTCCCCGAGCATGGTCATCTTTACCCAATGCAGCATTTCGTTTTCCCTTGTGGAATGACATACACTGGTTAGGGTACGTGTCTAGGTAGGTGCTTGTTTTTGAAAAATGCCCATTAGTGGCTGAAATAAAAGACTAGTTTAGCTTTAAAGTTTCCTTTCAAATCTTTGTTATGTCCTCTTTGAATATTTATGTTGCTTGCTATACCACTTATGATTCTGGAGACATCAGACAATAGAGGAAAACTGTTTTTGTTTTGTTTTTTTAGTATCTTTTCGTAGGGACACTGAATAGATGTTTTACTAATATAGTTAAAAACATTCTGACGAGCAGAATGTCATATACAATTCTCCTTTATAAGCTATCAATATCATTTAAAAATACTGTTAACCATTTTTATAAAGCAGAAAAACTATTAAAAACTGCTAATAAAAAATAGGTGCTTATTTTTGTGCTAATACTAATTACTAATAATGCATGCTTATGTTTGTCACTCATTACATGCTGCTGTACCAATCAGTGGATGACTGAGACTCATGCACTTACACATGTAAATTAACCATTTTTTTTTTCCTTTTTTTTTTTTTTTACTTAAGTGAGTCATAATGGAAAGCAACTCTAGGTCATAAAAAAATCTCTTCTCTTTAATGCTAATGAAATGTCTCCACTGTCTATTAGCAGACTACCCTTATTGGTAATCTGTAGCCTTGTCTTTTGTTCCAGCGGTAATGAAATGCTGGGTGCTGAGCACCCCAGCTCTCCAAGAATGTGGGGCCAATTGTCCTCTGCTCACTTACACTGTAATATTACTGTTCCTCAGCAAAGCTGAACAAGTCCGGGGGCAAGATCAAAGAGTATACATTGGCACCCGGCTGCACCAAGTGACTCCTGCTTTATTAATTAGTCATAGCTTCTCCAAGTTAATTTTCTCGGCTAGAACAAAAACATTCCGTTATACAAACGCTGCAAAATAGAACTGGACCACAAGCCTCTACTATTTGCTTCCTTCAGGTCTTCGGTCTATGCCTCTGTGCTGTGTTATACACTAGATGTCCTTGCACTTTTCTGATCCTTAAAGCGCAAAAGCTACTTTTGATTTTTTCAGTAACTTTAGCGACATAAAGGACTGCATTTATTTTCTAAAATTACATAAATTTTTATTGACATAAGTGTATAGAGAAATTAAAACTGGTTTTAAAATCTAAAAGTGCAGTTGTTACTGAGATTTGCAAACTTGTTCTGTCCCCTCTTCATGCCACTTGTGTTTAAAGCATTTGAAAAGGGCCTTTGCTGTGAGTGTTTTTGTGGAAGCAAAATTTCCCTCTGATCCTAAGTCCAAACTAAATGATATAATAGCACTTTCTTCCATGAACTTCAAAGTTCCTGGAGTCTTTTAAATTTAAGGCATTTTCAGTCATTTCTTTTTTTTATATTTTTATTTATTATTTTTATTCTATGTGTATGAGTGTATTGCCTGCATATGTGTAAGTGCACCCATGTCAAGCAATGCCCGTGGAACCAGAAGGTGTTGGATTCGCCTGGCACTGGAATTATGGATGATTGTTAGCCACCATGTGGGTACTGGGACTCAAACCCTGGTTCTCTGCCAGAACAGTCAGTGCTCTTAACCACTGAGCCATACCTCCAGCCCCCTTGAGTAATTTCTTTTAGTTAATATGTTTTCTTTTTTTTAATTAAAAAAATTTTTTTTAATTTTATTTATTTTTTATGTGTATGAATGTACTGTCTACTTGCAGGTTTGTGCTGCGGAGGTCAGAAGAGGGTGTCGGGTTCCCCTGGAACTGGAGTTAAAGACGGTTCTCAGCCGCCATGTGGGGGCTGGGGATCGAACCCGAGTCCTCTGCAAGAGCAGTCAGCGATCTTAACTGCTAGGCCATCTCTCCAGCCCTAGTTAATATGTTTTCAAGTCATAGCTGGAAAACAAACAAACAAACAAACAAACAGTTCGCACCTCTCATAGATTTGTTTTGTTCAGGTGGGAAGGAAATCATTCAGTGTATGGTGAAAGATACCAGCTATAAAAAGAAAAGCAATTCAGACCTGCTCAATTCCTGTTGTAACTAGCTGCGTTGTAACTGGTTAGTTGGTAACTTGATCAAATCCAAAGAATTCTACTAGTTTCTAGATTTTCTGACAGAATAAAAATAATGTGCGTCCCAGCACTCAGAGGCAGGTTTTATTGAGATTATTTAAAATGTAGTCAGGCATGGTGGCGCATGCCTTTAATCTCAGCACTCGGGAGGCAGAGTCAGGTGGATCTCTCAGTGAGTTCAAGTCTAGCCTGGTCTCTACATAGTGAGTTCCAGGCAACATGGAGATCCTGTCTCAGACAAAAACAAAACAAAATGAAACAAAAAGTACCATTAAAGAAAGATAAGGGGGCTGGAGAGACGGCTCAACAGTCAAGAGCACTGGCTGCTCCTGCAGAGGACCTGGGTCAGTCAAGAGCACTGGCTGCTCCTGCAGAGGACCTGGGTCAGTCAAGAGCACTGGCTGCTCCTGCAGAGGACCTGGGTCAGTCAAGAGCACTGGCTGCTCCTGCAGAGGACCTGGGTTTGATTTCCAGCACCTATGATGGTGGCTAACGACAGTCTTTAATTCCAGTTTCAAGGGATCCAACACCATCTTCTGACCTCCACAGGCATTGTACCATACAGGTGCAAATACACACATGCAGGGAATATACTCATACACATAAAATTAAAATAATAAATACAGTATTAAAAAAAAGCACTTAGCCAGGCATGGTGGCGCATACCTTTAATCCTACCACTTGGGAGGCAGAGGCAGGCGGATCTTTGTGAGTTCAAGGCCAGCCTGGTCTACAGAGTAAGTTCCAGGACAGCTGGGGCTACAGGGAGACCCTGTCTCAAAAAGACCAAAAAACACAAGCCCCCCCAAAAACAAACAAACAAAAAAAAACAATTAAAGCATTTTTATTGTGAGAGCATCTAAAACTCATGTTAGACACTCAGCAGAAGCTACCCGATGGTCAGTTTCAGCGTGGATTTAGGGTTTGGAATTTTCCCTTAATTGCTGCATTTCTTTGTGAAGTTTTTAAAAATCTTTTTAAAAAATATATTTTATTATTTTTTATGTGTATGAATGTACTGTCTGCATGTAGGTTTGTGCACTCATGTTGTGCAATGCCGCAGAGGTCAGAAGAGGGCGTCAGATTCCCCTAGAACTGGAGTTAAAGACGGTTCTCAGCCGCCATGTGGGTGCTGAGGATCGAACCCGGGTCCTCTGCAAGAGCAGTTGGTGCTCTTAACCACTGAGCCATCTCTCAGCCCCTGCAAGTCACTTTTATAAGCCAAATGATGTCATCTCTCAGAGCCAATCCCAGACCCTTGCATCACACCCCTTGTATGGTGCTGCCCCACCCAGCATCATGTGTATGGACCACAAGGGGCTCCCTCATGGGGCGGAGTCAGGGGAACCTCATGACTTCCATGTTATGCCCTGAGGGATGCTACCTGAAAATTAGCCCCCATTCAAACTGGATCTTCCCACAGTGGGCCCCTATGTCCAACTGTCTCTGTGTTCAGACCCTTCACAACCACTGTGGCCCCCTATGTCCAACTGCATCTCTGGGTTCAGACAATACCATTTCCTTGCATTCATTGACCATCACAACTTTTGCCATCTTTTCACCTCTTCTTCCAAATGATCCATCAGCCTTTGGAGGGGAGTATCCCTCTTAGGTCCAAGTGCTTTTGAAAAATCCCTGGGAACATGAAATAACTCCAATTATCGTTTTTTTTTTTTTTGTCTTTTTTCGAACAAGGGGTCTCCCTATAGTCCCAGCTGTCCTGGAACTCACTCTTTAGAAGAACCAGGCTCTGCCCTTGAACCATCAAAGATCCGCCTGCCTCTGCCCTCCCAGTGCTGGATTAAAGGCGTGCGCCACCGAAGCCCGGCGTTCCATTTCTTTTATTTTATGATTTTTTTCCATTATTACATTGTTTTTATTTCAAATACATTACATAAATGAAACCATAACTGTGCAATCTTCTGTGATTGGTCTTCACACGTAGTGTCATTCTCCAGAGATGCGTCCATGTTCCCACATCTGTCCATACTTTTCCTTTTTTCATATTTTTTTTTTATTGTTATTCCCTTAACTTTTTCATACCTCATTTCTCAGTCCAGTATCTTGGCCGCACTTTCCCTGTAACGACCCCCCCCCCGCCCCCCAGTTCATGCCTCTGCCAATCATGTCCTGCATCTCTTTCTGAGTCTTTCCAAAGTTTTTCAATCACAGAGGATTATTGGTTTTGGGAGAACTTCACTGTTTCAGTTGGTTTCTTATCCCAGTTCTTTTGTTGTTGTTTCTTTAGGATATTTTCAAACACCCAGGCTTTTACAGAGATTGCTCACTGCTCAGGGAGCATAGGAGCACAGTCCGTGGCTACTGTAAACTCATGGCCAAAGTATGCCTTAAGCAGTCATTTCCTGAAAGTAGAGATTTGCCTCATCATGAAGATGGCCTTTTATTTTCACCCTGGACTCGAATCCCAGGACCCACATGGCTGCTGACAACTGTGATTCCAGTTCCAGGGGATCCAATGCCCCCCCTGTCATCCATGGGCACTCTGCACATCCCTGAATGTGCACTTCACACAAGGGGTAGGCAAGAACACTCACACAAAGTTAAAATAATTTCTTCTCACCCTAGAATAGGTCCTCAGACCTCTCCATTCCCTTCTTCTCTGCACTGTGTCTCAGCAGCTGGACTCAGTCGCCATTGCCTGACTGGCATCTGCAGTGAGCAGGTGTCCTGCCTCTGACTGCCCTTGGTGTCCACCGCCAAGTTAATCCTCTTGAACAACCTCATCCACGCCATCCACAGCTCCCTAATGTCTGGGACAGTATATGAAGAGCCCCAAAGTGTATGCTAGCACTTTGCTTATACAGACGGACAAAACACAAACACACACACAACAACGGGGGGGGGGGAGGAGAATTTATTTAGGAGCTTTTGTTTTTGCCTCCAAAGAAGGAAACAAGCTCTCTCTGAGATTAAACATTCATTCAAATAACAGTCCTCCTAAAAGGGCAGTAACTGCCCTTGGCCTGACCAGGTTTCTTGCAGAGCTGCCAGGTGACCTGACAGGGCCGGCTTGCAGTTGGATGGAGTCCCTGCACTGTGGCGCTAGGTCTGATGCTTTAGGCCAGGGCCAAATCCTTAAGCCACTCTGTTCTCTTTTCCCGAGTCTACTTCCTCTGGCTTCTGTGTTCGGGTGGCTCTCTAGTCTCCCAGGCCTGACTATTTGGGGACAAACACCAGTTCTACACTGGACCCTTGAGCCACTCATCGAACCTTGCTGTCCTCTGAAGCCATCGCTCCTTCTGTGTGCCCTGGGCCTGGTTCTCTGTGCATCCTCCCCACACACAGCCTTGTCCTTGAGCACTGTTCATTGGTCAGGGGATGCCATGGGCAGACAGGCCCAGCTGTCCTGTGGCCTTCGCCATGGGGACCCTGCGGCTCCTCACGTTCCGTCTTCCCTCCTTTCCCCTGCCCTCCCAGGATCCGCCATTCCCTTAGAAGCAGTACTGCCATCCCCGTGTGGCCAAAGGACATGGAAGCAGCTCCCTGAGGAATTAGGCACTGGGAAGGGTCCTCAGGTCCTGACACGACGATGGTTGTGATTAAGAAAGGTATTTTTTTGTTTTGTTTTGTTTTTTTGTTTTATTTTTGTTTTTGTTTGTTTTTTTAAATTTATGTATTTCCGTATGTGTATGATTGTACTGTCCTGCATGCAAGTCGGGGCACCCGTGGCCCATGTGCAATGCCGCAATGTCAGAAGAGGGTCTCGGATGCCCTGAAACTGGAGTTCTCCTGGAAGGGAGTTACAGACGGGTTTCGGCCCGCAGTGGGTGCTGGGGACGAAACCCGGGTCCTCTGCAGAGTTTGGCTCTCTGTAACCGCTAGCGATCTCTCCCGCCCAAGGAGTTTTTTTTAAGTCACAAGTTTCAATACTCATGAGCTCAGGGCCCAGAGCCCTGGAGGGGATGAGTCCCGCCCTGCTGCCCGTCCTGCTATCGTCCAGGGCAGGGGGGTCAGCGTCGGCGTGCTCCACACACGTGCCCCTCGCAGAACCGAGGGACAGTGGATGGAGTTTTTTCCAGGGTTTACTGGGCACTTCCCCAATGGACAATTTGGCGTCAAAGTGGGTAGAGGTGAGGTAGAGACCAGGACGCTGCTGAGCGTTCCACAGTGCACAGGACAGTCGGTAACCCAGTCAAGATGTCGGCAGTGCCCGCCACAAGAAACTCTGGCCAAGCTCTCCTATGGAAGCTGGCATCTCTCGCCAGGAAATGAAACTCAAGTTGGTCCCAGTTCTGCGCTTCACTCTTGCTCTCCGGGACAAGCTGGGTATGTGCGCTCTCTGCTGCCTGTGCTGCTTTGCCTGCGCTGACTTCCCCTGCCTTGTCCCGTCTCTGCCTCACCCCCATGGCACGTTGCATCATCAGCTCTTTCTGGAGGTAAATGTATCTTAGGGAATGAGTGCTTAATGGGCACAGGGTTTTATTTGGGGGTAATATGAATGTAAACCTACAGAATTGTACGTTCACTTCAAAGTGATCATTTTATGCTACATGAACTTACAGCTGTTCACTTTTCTGCAGTTGGTCCAGTAAAGCAGACCATGGCACCCCCTATCCACAGCTATCTCAAGTCTTCCATTGCCAAAGAATTTGGAAGCAAAGAGTAAATGCCACCAGAACTCTCCATAGAAGAGTGACCTGGTGGTAATGTGAATGAGTGTCCCTAATCCACACCAAGGAATCCACATCTTCCATTTCAGACAGTCCAGGCTTGGGTCTGTGAAAGAAACTGAGCCATTTCATAACATCTTTCAAAATCATAAACAAATATAACCTTTGACCAAGTATTCCAATCTTAAGAATTTATCTTGTGGGGGGCCAAAGAGCTGGCTCAGTGGTTGAGAGCCAGCTTGCAGACGACCTGGCTCAGTTCCTAGCACCCTAAGAGCTGCCGTAACTTGTTCCAGGGGAGCTGATGGCCTTTTCTAGCCTCTTGAGGGCACTGTGGGCATATGGTACAGTTACATACATCAGGTGAAAACACCCACCAAATAAAAATAAATAATTTGGTGTTTGGTTTTTATTTTTTTTTTTTTTGAGACAAGGGCCGTTTCTGGAGCCCCACTGGCCTGGAGCTCCATTGTAGACCAGGCTGGCCTTGAACTCAAGATCCTCTGCCCTCTGCCTCCCATCCTGGGATGAAAGGTGCGTACACCAGCCCAGCCCAGCATAAAGGGACTCTTTTTTATTAAAAAGAGCAATTTTTTTAAGATTTATTTTTTATGTGTGTGAATGTACTGTCTGCATGTAGGTCTGTGACCGGTGTCCGTGGCCACGCCGCAGAGATTCAGAAAGAGGGTTGTACCGGATTCCCCTGGAACTGGAGTTAAAAAGACAGTTCTCTGCAGCCGCCATGTGGGGGTTTGGGGCTCGAACGGGGTCCTCTGTAAGAGCATCCCCTGGGGCTGCTAAAAAAACCGGCATAGGGGCCACATCTCTCCACCCTGCGTTATGGAATCAAACCCTAACACAGAGCAAGTTCTCGTCAAGAGCCCTCTCTCCCACTTGGAATGAGCCATCTTGATGGCCCAGTGAAACATTTAAACAATTTAGTAACTTTTGACCTATCCATCCAGTTGTGACAAAACAAGTGCTTGTTATCAAGATGGTCACTACCACGCCCGGCTCCCTCTCTTTTCAATGCTAAGGGGCAGACTTAGGGCCTCCCTCACACAGACTAAGCACTCTACACCAAGCCACATCCCTACCGCACACTGCTTTGTGGCCACGGCTTTCCACACCATTAACTCTTCACATCATGTTTTGCAAAGCTGTGTTGAATTCCATTCTGCAGATACCTAAGCCCTGATTAATTTTTCAAATACTGCAACCCCCTACTTTCAACTATAGTTGCCAGCTTGGAGCCCGTTATAAATATATGAGCCATGCTTGCTTTTCCTGTTAAAAATCCTGAAGGCGAGGTGCCTTCTGCCTACTCCCTGACCACCAAGTGCGCAGCCTGGTGCTTTCTGTTTGTTTCAGGAAATGAACTAAGGGGAGCTCTCCAGTTTGCTTGGGGGAGTGTTTAGCTATTTCTTGAACTTGAGGACATATTGGCCTGTCAAGGCCAAGGAGAACACCAGAATGGAAACAGTGCACTCCCCCTTCTAAAGTAGGCGAGGCAGCCAGGTTGGTGGTACATGCCCATATCCAAGCACCCTGGAGGCAGAGGCAGGATTTTCCTATGAACTTGAAGACAGCCTGGGCCACTATTGAATTCAAGTAGAGCTTTGTTTGTACAAGGCTGTGTTAATTAATTAATTGATCAATTGATTATTGATAGGATTGTTTTTCTAAATACAGGAGCAGTTAAAGAGGTAGGCTACTGGCCTTGGCGGCACCCTTTAGATCCCAGCACTGGGGAGGCAGAGGCAGATCCTTTAATCCAGGCCGCTGGGACTAAAGGGAACCCTATCTTCAAAGACCAAAAAGAAAAAGAGTAGGCTCCTTTTAAATTCAAACTCCAGCAACACAGGAGGCTGAGGCAGTAGGATTGCTGTCACTTCAAGTCGAGCCGTGGGATACATGAGAGCCTGTC
Organism: Rhizomys pruinosus; assembly: GCA_009823505.1. Taxonomy (NCBI): domain Eukaryota; kingdom Metazoa; phylum Chordata; class Mammalia; order Rodentia; family Spalacidae; genus Rhizomys; species Rhizomys pruinosus. The sequence goes on from VZQC01003083.1 coordinate 17,080, forward strand.
CAAAATATAAAAACAAATGCAGGAATAGATCAATTAATAATTCAACAAAGTTCAATGGTCCCCCCACACTGCCTGTCTTGGGACACTCATCTGTCTGGGGATTCACCGTGGCAGCAGCCACACCCTCCTCCATACCAGACTCATCTGCAGAAGGCAGTTCAAACCAGCATCACTGAACATTGAGTATGGCAGAATCCACACCACAGGTTCCGCCAGTCAACGACAGTGGAGTCAGACCTTGCACATTTTGTGTTTTTAAAGCTCTCTAGAGGGGCACCAGCAGCAGGCCAGTGTGCAGCCACTTCATCCAAGAAAGTCCCTCCACGCCCCCAGTCAGGTTCCATCAGCCCGACCACCCAGAGGAATGAGAACTGCGGCTCACCGTTGGTGACCACAGGCTCCAGGCGCATAAGAGAAACTAGGCAACCACGAAGGGGTACCCTCAAGCTTCAGGTTCAAGTAAGGCAACCCCAACTCCAATGGATGTCTCATAATTTTCCATTATGCTGTTCCTACTATGGTTCTGTTTCCAAATCGCTCTTTCCACAGCGATTATATGCCTTTTCAAAGAAGGCTTTTGATTGCTGTTCTGGTGGCACGCTCCTTTAATCCTAGCATGTGGGAGGGCAGAGGCAGGTGGATCTCTGGGGGGTGAGTTCAAGGCCATCTGGTCTACATAGTGAGCTCCAGTTCAAGCTGGGGCTGAGGGAGACCCCTGCCTCGAAATACAAAAAAAAACAAAAAAGCCCATTTCTGCCATGCTGACGCCGCTTCCAAGGCGGGGTAGAGGGGGCGGAGCCCGTTCTGAGCGCCACAGCCCTCGGCTTCCGCTTCCGTTTTTCTTTTTAAAAAAATTTTTTTTTTTTTTTTTTTTTAATTATTTAATTAATTAATTATCTGGTCTTTTCAAGACAAGGGTCTCCCCTCCCGGTAGCCACAGCTGGCCTGGAACTCACTCTGTAGACCAGGCTGGCCTTGAACTCAACAAAGATCCTCCCGGACCATCTGCCCCCGATGCTAGGTTAAAGAGTAAAGGCGTGCGCGCCGCGCCCGGCTGGGTTCCTCTTTCTGTCCGCACAGCACAGCATTGGCTACCTGTTCACGTTCATTCTGACGATCATTCCCTGCTCTCAGGCTCTGGCCTGCACGTCCTCTCCGGCTGTTCTCCAAACCTTTAGGTGAACGTAGCCTGGCACTTACCATGAGTGTTGCCACATTGGCAAAACAACACGTAAATGGGTTTTTAAGTGGTCCTCCCAATCTCTGTGGCCACCAGCCATGAGTGAGCATTCCAGTTCCCTGCCTCGCACAATCCGCACCGCCAATCCTCACATGGTTTCTTCTAGAAGCTGTATCGCATTGTCCATGCGTAAGAATGTAGATTTTCTGCAGTTAATTTCTGTGTATGGCTTGAGGCAGGGGTCAAGGATAGTGTTTTTTCGTTTTTTATTGTTGGTTTTTGTTTTTTGTAGTTCTGTATGTGTATGAATGTACGTCTAGCATGCAGTCCTTGCACCCGTGTCATGCAATGGTGGCAACTGCCGCGGATGTCAGAATAGGGTCTCGATTCCCCTGGATCTGGAGCCCTCTTGGAACGGGAGCTCAGAGATGGCTCTCGGGCCGCCATGGTGGGTGCTGGGGATCGAACCCGGGTCCTCCTGCAAAGAGCGGGTCGGCTCTCTTAACCGCTAGGGGCCATCTCTCCAGCCCTCTCCATCTCCAGCCCCCAAGGATAGTGTTTCTATACAGCATGGTGGCCGAGGCAGCCTGTGGGAAGACCCTCCCATCTTCATTCACTGGACCACCCACTGTGCTGTGAATCCACTAATAACTTACAGGTGTGTTTTCTAGCCACTCCTTCATTCCTATTGGCCTATCTTTTTACTGGAGTGGATGCCTCTTGCCATGGGGTAGTTAAACCCCACAGGCGTGCTTGTCCCCCTTGGGGCTCTGTGGGCTGTCTCTTGGTCCTTTGCATTGTCGTATAAAAACCTGGTGGATTTTGATAGAGATACCCCTGAACATACAGGTCAATAAGACCTGTCACTATTATGATCCACGCATGCATTTCTCTTCGTTGCTTCAGTTCTTATTAACCCCTCAGTGTGTTTCGCTGGTGTAGCTTGCTGTCTGTCTGACCAGTCTTCTTTAACTCATTCTCTTAAGGTCCTCCCTGGCACTGATGACCACAGGCAGGACATAGACCTGTGGGCTTACACCTCACACCCAGTAAGATGGCTGCTAGCAATGGAAATAAATGCCTAGCATCCGTGATGATGTGGAGAAATGGGAAGCCCGGGGACAATGTGGGCTACAAGGTGTTACAACCCCAGTGGCCAGCAATGTGCTAATTCCTCAAAAACTTAAACCTGCAATCACTAAAGTGACTGTTCCGGAAACGTCCTGGTTCTCCAGCCAGGAATACGAACAGGGAGCTCTGGCTTCTGGTCTCCTCTGGCTCAAGGCTGCATGTGAGCATGGGAACTAAAGCTCCAGTCCAGACATCAGTCCTGTGTGGTAAAAGCTGTGGATCTGGATCTCTAGGTTTTCATGAAAAAAAAGGGGTTCTATCCCCCAATTCCAGCCCATCCCCTAAATGATTTTAGGGTTACCCTTCAGAGGAGGGTATGTTACAGAACCATTAAAAGCCCAATAAAGGAAAGCAGTTACATTCCTATTTAAGACCCAAGTCTTCATTACTAATACATATGTCACACTTATCTTGTAAAATATTAAAATCACATTTTTTTGAGACAGGTTCTCCCTATAAGCCCCAGCTGGCCTGGAACTCACTCTGTAGACAAGGCTGGCTTTGAAGGCCCCATAGTATTTCCTGTCTGCCTGTTTCTGCCTCTTGGTGCTGGGATTAAAGCTGCCCACCACACCCAGTTTTAAAGACCGTTCTTAACTGCCATGGGTGGGTGCTGGGAATCGACCCTTGGGTCCCTCTGCAACAGCAGTCGGTGCTCTTTACCACTGAGCCACCTCTCCAGCCCTTAAAATCACTTTTTTTTATTGTCTTTTCGAGACGGTCTCCCTGTAAGCCCCAGCGGTCCTGGAACTCACTCGCTCTGTAGAAAGCGTGGCCTTGAACTAACTCAAAAAGATCCACCTGCCTCTGCCGCCCAAGTGCTAGGGTTAAAGGCGTTGCCACCACGCCCGGCTTAAAATTATTTTTTAAAGGCCTGGAGAGAAGCCAGTGATTAAGTGCTTGCTGCTCCTGCAGAGGTAGCATCTTACTATACCCCTAGTTCCAGAGGGTGCCCAACTCCCTCTTCTGACCATTCTGACATGCACTAACATGAGCATTTATAATAGGGGTTGGAGAGATGGATGGCCTAGAGGTTAAGACGGCAGACTGCTCTTACAGAGGACCGCGGGTTCGATCCCCAGCACCCACATGGCGGCTGAAAACCGTCTGAAACCTCCAATTCCAGGAGACTCTCCAGTTCCAGGGGAATCCGACCCTCGCCTGACCGCCGAGGCATTGCAAGACACAAGTGCGCAAACCTACAATGCAGAACAGTACATTCATACACATACAGAAATTATAAAAAAATTAAAAAAAATAAATTAAACAGATGTCAGCTAAAGAGTGATGTGTCACCTCTCAGAAATGTTTGGAGAAGGTGACATGCACTTAACCCGCACTGCACAGCTCAGGAGTTCCCCAGCTTCAGCTCTTCCCTAACAGAACAGGGTGAAGTCTTGTCTCCACTGCAAGGGTGTGTGACCAGATCTGATGTTCTAGTAGGGGACTTAATCTTCTAAAGCAGTGACTTCCTGTCTGCCCATCATTCCCTCCGTCCCATCTCCTCCCATCTCCGTGTGGACAACGATGCGGTGCTTTCACTACTAGGCCTCTGCTTTAATCTGCGTGTGTTGTTTTTAGACGAAGTGCACACTGTGTGTTTCCATTTCTTTTTAAAAATATTTTTATTATTTTTTATTTTATGTAATATGAATATTGGCCCCTGCATGTATGGTAGTGCACCCATGTTGGTGCAATTCCCACAGAATTCAGAAGAGGACATCAGATGCCCTGGAATTGGAGTTCTCCTGGATCTGGAGTTATGAATGGTTATCTACCACATAGGTGCTGGGACTGAACCCAGGTCCTCTAAAAACCAGCCAGTGCCTCTTCACTGCTAGGCCAGCCCTCCAGCCCTGTGTTTCCGTTACTCTCTATGCTTCTGACCAGGAAGTGCTTTCCTTCTGCTGCCCATACCTCAGACAGGGCCTGCACCATCCCAGGCCCAGCAGCAGCCTGGCCTGGGGCCCTATGATAGGAAGTCAGAATACAGGCCTCACCCAAACCTACTCCATTTGCATCTGCCTTTGAACCAGATTCTCAAGAGAACAAATGCATTCCAAGTTTTTGAGTCTGGCCTGGGGCACCCATGCTTCTTCCTGCCCTTCTCCCAAGCAGTAGATGTAGCCAGGAGATCATTGGCCCATTTCCAGAGAGACATGCACAGACAGCTGTTTTTAGACCTGCTTTCTGTGGCCATCTTTGCCCGCTGGAGGTACCCACCTCCAGGACGCAGAGCTTAGGGCTACCGTAGCAAGACTCTCATTTACAGATTGCGTCACACTTCCCAGAGAGTCCAGAGAGCTTCGGGGGCACGCTGCCAGCTGGTCGCCAGAGTCTCTGAGGAACGATGGTGTGGCCCTTATGTAAAGCCTCACAAGCGAGGACACTTTGCCCTGCTCCCCATACTGCTCTTCTGCTGCCCTTCCCCGTCCTTCTCCTTCTCTTCCTCATTATGGATTTTTCTATTTTCTTCTCTATCTCCCTCCTCCAGGCACCTGCCAAGATTTACTACTTGCCTGCCCTGGGTTTTTCTTCTTCAAAACTCAAATAAAATTGTCCTCAGGTCTCAAAAGAAAATATAGTTACTGCATGATCTAGCAATTCTACTTCTATGTGTCCAAAAGAATTGAAAGCAGTCTCAAGCAAATATGTGTACATGCTTTATTGCAGCATTATTTATAATACCCCCAAATTAGAAACCACAGACTTCCATTAACAGAAGACCAGGTGGCTAAAATGAGGTATGCATATGGAAAAAAATACAGCCACCTTAAAAAAAAAAAAAAGAAATTCGCAGAGCATGGTGGTGCACAAACCGTTTTTGATCCCCAGCACCCGGATGGCGGAAGGTCGGTGAGCCCCAGCACTTGGGATGCATAGGCGGTGGATCTCTGTGAGTCAAGGCCAGCCTGGTCTACATAGTGAGCTCCAGGCCCCACTGGGACTAAAGGGAGACCTTGTCTCAAAAGAAAAAAAAAGAAAGAAATCCCTGGATTGTATGAAAGCAACTACCCAACCTCTAGAAAGAAAGGTCCTTCTGAACTTCACGAACATACTTTTTTCATGCTATATTTTTTTACATGCCAAAGAAAATGTAGTTCAGTAGTGGGCCGCCTGATAAAGTCACCTGGAAAAAAAAAAAATTCAATTTTATTATGTCCTGCTCTCTGGTGGGGTATGACACACGACTGACACTGTAGCCTCGGTGCCTCCTAATATCAGAGGACTCTATCTACCATATTGGAAAATTATTAGCATCCCTTGGTCAAAGAGTTTTATAATGCCCCAACCAAGGTATCTCCAAGCATATATGTCTGTACCCATAGAATAACTTGTTACAATTTTTATATGTGTTGCTATTTGTCTTTATAATAGAATTAAGAGGAGACTGCTAGATGACTCACCAGTCCATCCTAAACAGAACATGACGTCCCATGAGTTTGACATGTCACCTCAAAAGGGAAGAGAGGGAAAAGGGAAAGAAGGGGAAAGAAGAAGAAGAACCCCTGGATCTTCTCTCTCTCATTCTCCGCTCATCCTTCCCATCCAAAAGCCCGGGACTCTCGCAGAAGGAGGTTGGGCGATGTCAAATTAAAGTTAGGCCGAGAGGGGGATAATCGTGAGATTAAGCAAAGATGGACCTGGATTTTATTTTTTGTGTAAGCAAACCTCTTTCAACTGGACTTGGGGGAGCCTGGGTTATACAGAAAACTAGGCGCTGATGTAACTGGACTGGTATGGACATTCCTCACATTTGTTGCCTAAATGTACTTACTACTTAAAAATATTAAAAAATATTTAAAATGAAATCCTGACATGTGCTAGAACATGGATGGGTTTTTAGCACACTATGCTAAGAGCAGAAGAAGCCAGATGTAAAGACAACATGATTCACACACATGGGGCACCTAGTCATACATACACATCAAGTACCTAGTCGCTAATGTAGAGGAAAAGAATAGTGGTTGCCAAGGCCAAGGGCTGGGGAGGACGTGGGGACTGGTCTAGTGAGTGTGCAGTTTCTGTTTTACCAAATGATGGGGGTGGCGACTGCACAGCAATGTGCTTAGCGCTGTGTAGCTGTGGCGGAGAGAGTGAGTTCAGGCTATGGGTACTTTAGCACAATTTAAATCTTTTTCAAGGAAAATAAGGGCTGTTGAAATCAGGTTTGGAGTACGGGAGGCAGAGCAGGAGGATACAGAGCTTAAGGCCAGCCTATTCTACATTCTATGACAACTTGGAATACATAAGATGACCCTGTCACCAAAACAATGTCAATTTTAAATTGTCCAGTTCAGCTACAGGAATCAAGGCCAACCTGGTTTATACAAGTGGTCCCAGGCCAGTTGGAGCTACAGGAAGATACTGTCTCAAAAACAAAACAAAAAAACAAAAAACAAAAACACCACTGAGTTCAAGGATTCTTAGCTGTCAGGGCAGAAGACAAAATAGCCAATTTTTGCAGGGTCTTGAGGCACACCTGTAATCCAGCACTCTGAAGGCTGAGCAGGAGGATACAGAGCTTAAGGCCAGCCTATTCTACATTCTATGCCACCTTGAGATACATAAGATGACCCACTCACCAAAACAAATGCAATTTTATTGTCCAGTGTCCAGCTATATGTCCTTGGATACTAACTCCAACACAGATAAATCTTGGTTTGTTTGTTTTTCCTTAAATGTAGGAAACTAATCTTCATTTAAAATAGATTATTAGGGAGTGGAGAGAAAGACATCACTGGCGGAGTGTACAAGTAGACAGCGACTGCTCTTGCAGAGACCTGGGTTCGAGTCCCAGCACCCACAAGGCAGCTAGAACCGTCTTAACTCCAGTCCAGGGGAATCCAATGCCCCCTTCTGACCTCCATGCATTGCAAAACGCACGGGGCACAACTACATGCAGACATATTAAAGCATCTTACACATGAAAAAATAAATAAATAAAAAAGTAAAAATGATTATATTGGGACGGAGAGATGGCTCATTGATTAATAGAACTGTATGCCTTTACAGAGAACCCAGAGTTCAGTTCCAGCACCCACATTGCAGCTAAAACTGTCTGTATGCTCCATTCCAGGGGATCCGAAGCCCTCTTCCATCCTCTGTGAGCAACACGGCACGACCACAGGTGGCAATGCAGGGATACACTCTACACATAAATAAAAATAATTAAATAAAATTTAAAAGCAAAACAAAACAAAATAGATTTCTGTGGGCTGCCAGATGGCTCAGTTGAAAAAGCAGACTGCCACAAAACCTGACAATGTGAGTTCAATCACTAGTATCCACATGATGGGAGAAAAGTGAATGACAAGCTGTCCTCAACCTCCGTTTGTGATGCCATGGCAATGCACATGTCCATCCACCCCCAAATAATACATTTTTGTAAGTTAAAAAAATAGATTGCTGGGCTTTAGCTCACTCATTGAAAGAGAGGCTGCCCTAGCACACACGAGTCCTACACGCAAAAAAAAAAAAAAAAAGGTAATAGTAAACCGATAATAACTTTCAGGCTGCAAGCTGGGATGGATTGACACCTCTTGCCTGCCAAGCCTGATGACCTGAAGTTCCCCCCCGAAACCCCCAGAAGCCATATTTGGAGGTGTGCACTGTCAAATGAAAGGTAAATGCTGCACACCAGATGCTCACTAAATGTTATTAAGTGTGACACTTTGATGGCGAAAAAAATGTATATTTAGAATTAGCAGCAAGACTCAGTTTAAACGATCTCAATTTTGTTGGAAACATCTGATTCTCGTAAGCAGTACGCCTTCTTCTCTCTGCCAGGCCTGGTCAGGGTATTTGATTCTGGCCATTGAATTGAACCAAAATTCCTTTTGTTAAAAAAATGTTTTTTTTATTTTACTTAATGTTCTGTACGTGTATGAATGTCCTGTCTGCATGCAAGTTGTGTGCACCCGTGTTGTGCAATGGCCGCGGAGGTCAGAAGAAAGTGGGTGTCGGATTCCCTGGGAACTGGAGTTTCTCATGGAATTGGAGTTTCAGACGGCTCTCGCCGCCATGTGGATGCTGGGTATCGAACCCAGGTCCCTGTTAAGAGCGTCGGCGCTCTTAAACCGCTAGGCCATCTCTCCAGCCCGTGACCAAATCTCTTAAAGAAAATCAGGGAGCCGGTGAGATGACTTGGCGAGTAAAGACGCCTGCGCGCCAGCCGAGCATCCGAGTTTGACCCCAGGACCCACAGGTGGAAGGGGAGAAAACGAAACTCCCCGCAAGTTGTTCCTCTGATCTCTACACCCAAACACGCCAGGGCATGCTTGTAAACACACACACAAAAGTAAATAAATAAAAATAAATAAATAAATAAATAAGTAAAGAATAAAATCAGAGCTTCTGGGTGGAATAGAATTGACGATGAGATTGTTGGTGAGAATGAGTCTCTGCCCTGTGTGAGGAGCGACTGGGGGGCTCTCTGGGCTCCACTGTCTTGCCCTCTTAGACTATGTATATGTTAGGGGTGAGTTTTTTACCACCGCTCTCCAATCATGTGCACTACCATGTCCCCACCTGGGAATTTCTTAATGTCTCTGTCACTGAATCCGGCTGTTAGGGGACCTCCTTGGGCAGGCAGGACTCTGTCCCTGANCTGGAAAACACAAAACAAACAAACAAACAACAGTTCGCACCTTGTGATGCTTGTTTTGTTCAGGTGGGAAGGAAATCATTCAGTGTATGGTGAAAGATACCAGCTATAAAAAGAAAAGCAATTCAGACCTGCTCAATTCCTGTTGTAACTAGCTGCATTGTAACTGGTTAGTTGGTAACTTGATCAAATCCAAAGAATTCTACTAGTTTCTAGATTTTCTGACAGAATAAAAATAATGTGCGTCCCAGCACTCAGAGGCAGGTTTTTATTGAGATTTATTTAAAATGTGTTAGGCATGGTTGGCGCATGCCTTTAATCTCAGCAACTCGGGAGGCAGAGTCCGGTGGATCTCTCAGTGAGTTCAGTCTAGCCTGGTCTCTACCATAGTGAGTTCCAGCCTAGACAGTGCTACTGTCTCAAAAAGACAAAAACAAAACAAAATGACACAAAAAGGTACCATTAAAGAAAGATACGGGGGTGGGAGAGACGGCTCAACAGTCCAAGAGCCACGGCTGCTCCTCAGAGGACCTGGGGGTCAGTCAAGAGCACTGGCTGCTCCTGCAGAGGACCGCGAGTCAGTCAAGAGCCGGATCTCCTGCCAGCGGAACCTGGGTCGTCAAGAAGAGACTGGCTGTGCTCCTGCAGAGGACCTGGGTTCTGATTTTCCGCACTCTGATGGTGGCTAACGACAGTCTTTAATTCCAGTTTCTAAGGGATCCAACACCATCTTCTGACCCTCCACAGGCATTGTACCATTCAAGGTTCAAATACACACATGCAGGGATTATACTCATACACATAAAACATTAAAATAATAAATACAGTATTAAAAAAAAGCACTTAGCCAGGCATTGTGGCGCATACCTTTAACCTACCACTTGGGGGGCAGGGGCAGGCGGGAATCTTTGTGAGTTCAAGGCCAGCCTGGTCTCCAGAGTAAGTTCCCAGGCCAGCTGGGGCTACAGGGAGACCCTGTCTTCTCAAAAAGACCAAAAAACACAAGCCCCCCCCAAAAACAAACCACAAAAAAAAACAATTTTTTTTTTAATTAAAGCATTTTTATTTGTTGAAAGGCATATAAAAACCTCAATGTTTAGGGGCCACTCAGCAGAAGCTACCCGATGGTCAGTTTCAGCGTGGATTTAGGGTTTGGAATTTTCCCTTAATTGCTGCATTTCTTTGTGAAGTTTTTAAAAAATCTTTTTTAATTTAAAAAGAGAATTTATTTATTTATTTTTTATGTGTGTGAATGTACTGTCTGCATGTAGGTCTGTCACCAGTGTGTCGGCAGCCGCAGAGTCAGAAAGAGGCGTTGTCCACCGATTCCCCTGAACTGGAGTTATTAAAATGACAGTTCTCAGCCGCATGTGGGGTTTGGGAGTCGAAAACCGGGGTCCTCTGTAAGAGCATCCTGTGGGCTTAAAAAACCAGCTGAGGCCCATCTCTCAGCCCCTGTAAAAGCTTTTTTATTTTTATTTTTTTTACAATTTATTATTTATTTTTTATGTGTATGAATTTGTACTGTCTGCATGTTAGGTTTGGTCTTTTTTTGCACCTGTGTTGTGCAATGCCCTACAGAGGTCAGAAAGGGGTGTCGGATTTCCCTGACACTGGGGGAGTTAAAGATGGTTCTCCAGCTTGCCATTGTGGGTTCTTGGGATCGAACCCGGGTCTCTGAAAGAGCAGAGTCATTGCTCTTAACTGCTAAGCCATCTCTCCGCCCCCCCCACCAAAAAGCTTTTTTTTTAAAAAAGTTATGCAGCTGACTTTTTCATTATGGACTTTTTTTTTTTGTCTTTTCGAGACAGGTCTCCCTGTAGACCCAGCTGTTCTGGAAACTCACTCTGTTTAGACCAGGATGTCCTTGAACTCACAAAAAAAAAAAAAAAAAACAACAAGATCTGCCTGCCTTAATTAGACTTTTTTATTTTTTTTTTTATTTTTTTATTTTTTGTATGTGTATAAATGTACTGTCTGCATGTAGGTTTGTGCACCCGTGTCGTGCAATGCCGCGGAGGTCAGAAGAGGGTCTCGGATTCCCCTGGAACTGGAGTTCTCCTGGAATTGGAGTTTCAGACGGTTCTAGGCCGCCATGTGGGTGCTGGGGATCGAACCCGGGTCCTCTGTAAGAGCGATCAGCGCTCTTAACCGCTAGGCCATCTCTCCAGCCCCTAATTATGACTTTTAAAATTAAATAATTTTAGAAGAGATCAATAGTTGTTCTTAGTAGCCTAACTTAGTTTTATCTGTACTGTGAATTGTTTTATCTGCATTATGCAGTTCCAGTTTTGCCAGAAGTTATTTTTTTTAAAGCACTTTATTATCCATTCTTTTAAGATATTTTTTTGAAGGAGTATTTGTGTTTGGAAGGTTAGCAGAGGCTGGTTATGCTGGAAGTGACTGCAGTGCCTTTTGATTATTCATGGACAGTAATAGAAGGCACTTAAAAAGAACAATGAAAATTGCTTATTTTTGTGATGGGCCATCTGTTGAATTGTTTTGTGCAACAATTGCACAATAGTATCTATGTCATATCATTCTATTTTCAACAGCAGCTGATTGTGTCTCACTGGCTACTTGTCCTTATTTCTAAAGTCCCATGATCATTAAAAGTCACCTTTCTGGGGACCTTTGCCAGAAAGGTATTAGGAATTTCAAATAGCTTGTATGTTTTAATATTGTTATTCTTACTCTTTTTTTCCTCCAGCCCCCTCCCCTCCTTTTGTGTGTGTTGGGGCACACATCATGGAGGGGAGGGTGGGAGGAGAAGGAGGGAGTTGGTCATATTCTAATTAATTGGACTTCCTAAATGTTTAAGGACAGTTTTTTAGGCTTTCTACCTAAACTTCTATGAAAGAAGTTAGCAGCAGAAGAGGAGTCAAGTTAAAAAGACTGTTCATGTTTTTAATTATCTGCTCTTTTCTTCATGACAATAATTAGAATTTTTCTCTTAGAATTAGCTTCCATCTTAATAATAGTTTTAAAAAAAAAGAGCCATTAGCAAATTTGTTAGAACAGAAGTGAAATTAAAATAAAACAAATGCGTTGTCCCCAGGTCACCGACATCGCCGATGCCATGATTCTGAAACAGCTTTTTGAAAATCTGTTCAAAAACGGGGTCGTCGTTGTGGCAACATCCAACAGACCACCGGAAGGTAAAAACAAACATTGTGCTGTCCTCATCCAATTAGGTGCAAACTAACGAGCTTTCAAAAATCCATATTTTTGTAGTAATTGTATCATGTTTGTAAATCAGATGACTTTGCCTAACCTCAGTTTTATAACTGGCTTAATATGAAAAAAAATCAGTGTATATTGCATTTGAAAAATATTTCTATTCTAGGAAGCTAAATCCAGTTGATCTCAATGCTGGATACCCTTTCTCCCCCCACACACCCCCAACATTAGACTTGTTTTATATATATATAGATAGATCAAAAAATACAAGTCTTTCTAACTGCTTTTTATGGTCCACAAAAGAAAGCTCAATGGGACGAAAGAGAAAACTCTTAATTAAATTTTACAAAAATACAAAGCTCGCTTGCATGAGTAGTTTTTTTAATACTTCACTTAATTTATCATTTTTGAGAAGGTACTTGTGGCTTATTAGGAAAGAATTAAAATACAAGTAATATTTAGACAAAAGTAATGGGTTTAAAATCTTCTATTTTTCAGCTCATCATGTGGTCAGTTAAAGGAACCCAAAATAATATTTTATAAGGGAGTAGATGCATGGTTAAGTCCTTACTGTCAAGTTGTTGCTTAAAAGTTACTTTGCCAAAGAGACCTAGGCTTGCCTCCCTGTTTGAGTCTCCAACCCTGCCCTCTTCCCCTGATGTTACTTTCCTTACCTTGCTCTGTGTCTTTTCCACCTATAACTCACTCGTTTATTGTATTGTTGGTTTATTGTCTGTCCACATTTAGAATGCCCAGCTTTCTGGGGCAGTGGAGGTTCCTTTTTTTTTTTTTAATTAAAAAAAATTTATTTATTTTTTACTTGTACGAATGCACTGTCTGCATGTAGGTTTGTGCACCCGTGTCGTGCAATGCCACGGAGGTCAGAAGAGGGCATTGGATTCCCCTGGACCTGGAGTTAAGACGGTTCTCAGCTGCCTTTTGGGTGCTGGGGATCGAACCCAGGTCTCCTCTGCAAGAGCAGTCGCCTTCTTAACTTGCTAGGCCATCTCTCCAGCCCAGTGGAGGTTTTTCTCTCATCATGTGTGTGTTCTAAGCACCCTCAGAGAACCTAGCCTGCAGTGGGTCCAAGCAGACTTGGAATGAATGTGGGGATGAGCTGCCAAGACTGGGAAGAAGGCAGCCTAAGAATCTTTAGGGAGGTGATGGAGCAGTGAAGTAGTGAGACATGGTCGCATGCTGGTTCTGTTTTGTATGGAGCCAGATTCACTGATGGACCAGGGTATTGGAGATTGGAAAAACAGATCAAGAACGACTCAAGCTCTGGGCTAAGTGGTTAGAAGGAACTACTGTCAAATGGTCTTTATCAGTCTTCGTTTGTTGTAGATGACTTGTGGTTTGGTTTTTTGAGTAGGATGTGTTTGTTTTAAAAAAATTTTATTTGATTAAAACTTTTATTATTTTGTTATGTGTATTAATGTAAGGGATGAAGGGAGGGGGGGGAACAAGGTTGGTGGGGGGGAAAGGTTTAAGAAGGACAAGGAGAGGCCAGAGATCAATCCCTAGAATTTGTTTATTTCAATTTGCAGGTGTGTTATTATTATTATTTTCGCGGTGAACGTGTGTGGGTGTTGGGTGTGTGGGTGTGTTGTGTGTATGTGGTGGTGGTGTATTGCATGCATGCCAAAAGATTGCAAAATGATGACGTTTAAGGCGTAATTATCTACTTACAATGTAGTTTATCGTATAGGGGGATTGAATGGGTTGAAGATTGTCAGGTCCTGACTGGCAAGGTGATATTTGTTAAGGATGAGCATATAAATGGAAATGAGAGGGTTAGTTTAGTGATGGGGGCGATGTGAGCTGGAGTGTCTTATTTCTGTATTTTTTTTTTTTTTTTTTCTTCGGTTTTTTTTTTTGAGAATAGGTTCCCTGTTAGTCCCAGCTGGTCGGGAACTTATATGTAGACCAGGCGGGCCTGGAGCTCACAGAGATCTGCCTCCTGGCCTCCTGAGTGCTGGGATATTATTTTAAAGCCCATGTGCCCCATGACCAGCTTTATTTCATTTTTTTGGAACCAGGGCCTTATTAATAGTGATCTGGGGGAACTGTATCATATTACCAAATCAATATATAGGCAATTCCCTTGTGATTTTTTTTTGACTCTTTTGTACTATAATTTGATCTTTCACAAACGTAAAAGCAGTGAGATTTTTAATTGTTAGATCATGGTCTGGGCATTACATAGAGTTACTAGTGCTTAGCATGCAGACCTAACAACCTGAGTTTGGACCCCCAAAACTCATGTAAAAAGCCTATAATTCTGGCTCTGAGGTGGTATGGGCGTAGGTGTGAGATAAGAGGACCTTGGTGCTTGGGGCCGGTTAGCTGAACGCGAGGATCATTCAGTGAAGGAGACCCTGCCTCAAAAATAATTGAATGGATGAATTGGAGAGAATAGAGTAGAGATGACTCCAGTGGTTTTAAGGAACCTCAAGGGAGACATGCAGTTCTATTTCCCAGCACCATAATTCAGGCAGTGAGCTAATAAACTAAACTATAATGGACAGCTCCAGGGCATCCAACATTTCTGGGCTCTGAAGGTACCCACACTCAGGTAACAATAACATACACATACAGACCATTACACCATTATTTATAAATAAAATATTAATATACATTTTCTGTTATGTGTGTGTGACATGTGTGTGGTGTGTTGTGTGGTTTAGACGAGGCGTCTTCCCGTGTTCCAGCCCCAAGCTGGCCTGGAAATTGGTGGCTCTGAGAAGGGTCGGCCTTTGCACTCCAGATATTCGCACTGCCTTGCCGCCTGAGTGGTTTAAAATTAAAGGGTTTGTGCCACCATGCCTGGGGCAAATTTATTAATTAATAAATTTTTTCTTTTTTTGTAGCTCTTTCTTTTTTTTTTTTTTTTGGTCTTTTTTGAGGACTAGTTGTGCCCCAGCTGTCCGACCACGTAGCCACTCCGAAAGCTACAAGCCCTCCCTGCTCAAGGCTTGATAAGCTCACCAGCGTGCTCTGATTTTATGGTACAAACAAAGAGACTATTGAGTTTCTTTTTTTTTTATTTTTTTTTTTATTCTGTATGTATAATGTACTGATCTAGGTTTACCCGTTTGTGCAAGCGCGTGAGGTCGTCTCGGATTCCGTGAACTGAGCCGCATGGTTTCCGCCTCAGCCCAGTGGTGCTTGATAAACCGGCTGCCTCTACAGATGCCGGGGCAGCACATTCTTAATATACTACCGACGAGAGCAATCGCAAGCCTCTATGTTTTTTTAAAAGTCGAGCTGGCAGGGCGTGCTGGTGACCCTTTTAATCTATGCAACTTGGGAGGCGAGGCAGCTTGAAGTCAACCTGGACTACAGAGTGCGCCAGGACAGCAGAGCTCAGGGAGACCCTGCTCAAACCTGATTTTTTAAAAAAAAAGTCAGAAGGCTGGGCATGGTGGACCCATTGGCTGTCACTACCAGACTACCGGCAGGCGGGAGGTGGGAGGATCTTGAGTTTGTAGGTCACCTTGGGCTTTATGTAGTTGAAACTCTGTCTCAAGGGGTGGGGTCTGTGCTTTAGCCTTCCTGCACTCCCTTGTTCCTGCCCTGAGTTTCTTGTCATGCTTCCATTGGCTATGAAACTGTGTTGTAAGCCAAATAAAACTTTTCTCCCGAGTTGGTTTTGGTTAGTATTATTTTTGTTTTTATCACCATGCACATAGCCCGAACAACTAGAACACTGGCTGTCAAATGAGTAGCTTTTCAAAGGCGTTTGCATTGCTTACAACGTGGAGTTTTTGACTGGGTCGGGTCTTGCTATAAGGCATCTTTTTGTTTGTCTTTTCGAGGCAGTGTCTACCTAGTGCCCCAGGCTGGTCTGGGAAC
The DNA here is from genome assembly GCA_009823505.1 of Rhizomys pruinosus. Taxonomy (NCBI): domain Eukaryota; kingdom Metazoa; phylum Chordata; class Mammalia; order Rodentia; family Spalacidae; genus Rhizomys; species Rhizomys pruinosus. The sequence continues at coordinate 33,033 of VZQC01003083.1, forward strand.
TCACTCTGTGACCCAGGCTGGCCTGTCGAATCACAAGAGTATCCACCTGCCTCTGGCCCCCCAAGTGCTATGCGATTAAAGGCGTACATCGCCATACCTGGCTGGTTGGTACTTTCTTATTATCTAATGTAGAGTATACGGTTTCTTGTTACTGAAGCACAAATCTCTGTGTTACAATTACCACCACATTGTTTGCAGCCCTTTGCAGTTTTCCTTCTTCACCAAACAGTGCATTTTCCACACTTTCTGCTCACTAGCACTGTAAATCTGGTTAAGGAGTAATGAGATAGTTTCAACTCATGCTAACGGGGAGCTTACTATGTAGCTAGACTGTGGCCTATGAACTCACAGATATCCACCTGCCTCGTGCCTCCCAAGTGCTGGGAATTATCAAAGGTGAACACCACACACCCTGCCAGTTACCATTTTCTAATTTTTATTATTCTTTCTTTTACTGTGTATCGAGCGTTATTGATATGTAGATAATTGACCCGGTTGTGTACCGTGCTGTGGAGTCGAAGACATCAATTCTGTTAACTGGAGTTCGAGTGGGCGTGGTGGTATTGCCTTTAATCTAGCCACTTGGGGGCAGAGGACAGGCAGATCTCTGTGAGTTCAAGGCCCACCTGGTCTCACAGAGTGAGTTCCGGACAGCTGGGGCTTGGCTACAGGGAGACCCTGGTTGGAAAATGACAAAAAAATAAAATAAATAAACTTGAGTTGACGAACACCTTTGTAGCACCATGTAGGGTACTGGAAAATTCTAAAACCCAGATCTCTGCACAAAGCAGACCAGCAGCTGTTTGTTGTTAACTGATAGCCATATATTCAGCACCCGCTTAAATATTATCTTGATTATTTAAAACTCCATCCTCCTAGGTACCCTACTTACACATGAATCCCTCTATGACATTAATGTCCTTTTTTTATGTTTTGTAAAACTGTCTGTTTTGTTCTAGTTAGTGTGCCCTGGGAACATTGACGTCTTGAGCAGGTAACTTAACTGCAGTGACGTTGTTTGAGGCAGTGGCCTCCTGCAAATCAAGAGCACACTTGATTGGCCTTCTCCCCGTTCTATCTTTCTTTTCTTATATACGTATATTCCTCCATGTTCCCTGGACTTGTTGGTGGTGGTTCTTGGGGTGTGTGATATAGATGTCCCCACTAATGGCTGAGAAATTACAGCTCAGTATTATATAGCGTCTTCTGACTAGCTTACTGATCGTTCTTGATTCATTAACGTAACTGATGCTACTGCAGGGAACTTCTCTGGCCATTTAATCGCTTTCGTTGTAGTTAGATTGTTAAAACCTAATACTTCTTAGATGGCAAGCTTGCAACATTTCATATTATTTTAGTAAAACAACAGTCGTAGGTTACCCCCTAGGGCTTATAACCTCCAGAGCCATGAACTCTTGACCAGGCTTCAGTAAGAGGCGGAATTCTCCTCCTGTAGAGCAGGCCTCAATTCAGTTAGATAAGTGTTGTGGCAGGGAGACTAGGATACTGTGACTGACAGCAAAAGATGACGCGGAGACCGGACGGTGTGCGAGATCGAACGGACTCAAGGGTTGCGCGGACCAATCTTGACCATATCTTTTTATAGGAAGTGTCAAACCTCGCACTGAGATTTTCATTAATACCTATAGTTTCATGGGGAAAGTATTGTCTACCCTCCATTCCTTTTTATTTTTATTTATTATTTAACTTATTTTTTTTTTTATTGTGTTTATAAGTGTTTGCGTTTTTGTTTCTTATTGTTTTTCTTATGTAAGTGCACCGTGTCATGCACTGCCTGCTGGAGCGCCGGAAGGAAGTGAGGACGGTGGTCCGTATTCCCCTGAAATGAACACTGGAGTTGCAGGTGGTTTAGTTGTTTGCGTCCATTTGTTGGTTGCCAGATCTGGGAATCTGAACCCCAGTCCTCTCTAAAGAGCGCCAGTGCTCTTAACTGCATGATTGCCTCTTTTTCCAACCCCCCGTTTTTATTATTTATTTTATTTATTTTATTTAGTTTTCTTTTATTATCTTTATCATTTATTTTGTGGACGGGTTCCTTTTGGTCTCCCCAGCTGGGCCTGGAAATGGCTCAAGTATGACGGCTCGGCTCTTATAGATACCCTCACTCGGAGATCATGCCTTGCCTCTGCCTCCCGAGTGTGGGATTATTAAAGGCATCTGCCACCATGCCCCAGTGTCCCAGTTTTATTTTTTATTTATTTTTTATTTTGTTCTTTTTTGCTTTTTGTTTTGTTTTTTGTTTGTATGTTTGAGACAGGGTCTTCCTTAGCCCTCTGTCCGGAACTCGCTCTGCTTAGACCAGGCTTGGCCTGAACGCAAATAGATTATCTTGCTTCTCTGCCTCCCAAGTGCTAGGATTAATAGGATTAACGGTATTGCACTATCAGCCTAAGACAGTCTTAGCCGCCATGTGGTGTGCTGGGAATCTAACCCTGTTCCTCTGCAAGGAGCAGTCGGTGCTTTTAATCCCACTGATCCGTCTCTCCAGTCCACAGTTTTTTATTTTCGAATTAGCCATCAAAGTTAATAAGGTTGGTGTTCTTGCTGCCTCTCCAGAGGGAACACATGCTTGGTCTCCACACACACACACACCCCCAACACACAACACACACACAACACACACCCCCTTGTTGGATATTGGGTAATTTTTAATTTCTTGTTCTTGTTGATGTTTTTATTCTTCCTCTCTTCCCCTTCATCCACCTTTCTCCGCTTCCTCTCTTCCAGCTTCTTTGTCCTTTAATGAGTTCACTACAGCCCAAGCTGGCCTCCAACTCATCCTTTGCTCTGCCTCCCTAGCGTGGATATTTACAGGCCTTTGTCACCTTGACTGGTTTTTTTAAAGCTTTTGTTTATTATTATAGATTTTCTTGAAATTAGTTCTTCTTAGAAAACACTTTGATACTTTGGGGTGGTGGATATCCTTTACGCTTTGTTATGGAAAGTACCAGAGGAACATTTAGGATTAATTTGTTTTCACTACTGAGGCAAACCACCTAAGGTACAACAAATTATGAGATCTCCGATCTGATTGGTGGGTAGAGGCACCTTAATCCTTTCTTGATGGCTCTCCCCTGGCCTCACGTAGTGACCTCAGCCCATGTGCTGCTCACCGCTCACCCCAGGTCCCACTGGGGCTGTCAGCTGATGAGCGCGGCTTTCTCCCTGCTCAGCTTTCTTTCTTCTGGTGCTCTGCCTTTTCCTCCTTGGACATGCTTACGTCTGTTTGTGCTCTTCCTCCCCACGCATCATGCTCTGAATTCCCCAAATTCAGCAAAGATGGGGCAGCCAGAGAGCACACCGCAGTTGCTCCCTATTCTGAGGGATAACTTCTTCTTGGTGCCCAGTGTTTACACAAAGGTGTACAGTAGGCTACTGCAGCAGTGGATTCAAGGATGTCTTGATAGACAGTGTAACATTTGATTAATAAGAGTGTTTAGAATTGGGGCACGGGAAGGAATGGAGAAAGGTCCCAAGACTTGCTGCTCTTCCTGGAGTGGTTTTCCACCCCTCTGCTGGGCAGCACCTTCCTCGTTTTTCACTGCAGACCACTCCCATTGGTCCCTCTGCAAAGCTGCCTTTGGACATCACTGCTTAAGCTTCCCTAATCTGTGGTATTTTTGTTTTATGTTTTTTGTGGGTTTTTTCGCTTTATCATGATCTCTTCAGGTCTGTCCACAGGTCTGTGGTTCTAAAAAAGCCTGTCAATTAAAAATATTATGTGTATTTATGTATATGAAGATATTGCCTCATGTATGTAGGCACTGTGTGGTGCAGTGAGTGCCTATGTAGGTCCCTTGGAACTGGAGTTATGGATAGTTGTTAGCTGCCACTGTGGGTGCTGGGAATTCCACCCTTTTCCTCTGCAAGAGCCGTCCGTGTTCTTAACCACTGAGCTATCTCTCAGCCCCGCCTGTATCTTTTTTCCGCCTGTAATTTTTTTTAGCATTATCAAAATCCTTGGTTCTAATTCTGTCAGTTAGACTGAGAGTTGAGCAAAATATCTTCTAAACTCTGAATATCACTTTATCTGTAAAATTGACATAAAACTATCTACATTTTTAGGGTTATACTGATTATATGGAATTCCTAGCAAATGTAGGATTTCAAGTAAAAATTCAATTAAGTTTTAGTTCTTTTTTTTTCCACATAAATTTATTTTTATTTTTTAACAAACTAGACCAGTGTTCCTGCCCATTTCCCCACCCGACCAGAGCTCCTGCATTCTGCCCAAAAATGCCTTTTCATCTCTTTATCAGTCTTCTCAATATTCTCCATGAGAAAGTTCACGTTTCAGTCAGTAAGTTTTAGTTCTTTTATATTTTATCTTTAGCTCTCATTTCAGCGTGTATACATAATGGCTATCCGTTGAATTATCAAACTACAGTTTCTCTGTCCACTGTCTGTGTTTCTGTTTCTGTCTCTGTTCTCTCTCGTTTCACAACAGGCGTCTTGCCTGGTTAGACAGGCTGTCATTGGGAATTCTGCTCCTCTCCTGCCTTTGCCTCCCAAGTGTTGGGAGCACTAATAACATTGATATTACCGCCATAGAAAAAGAAATTTTAATTATGCCCTGATTATTTATATATTTAATAACCTATTTTTATCTTTTAGTTTTATTAAAAGATGCTAATCTCTCTGTTGTGAACTTTGGAAGAGTATTCTAGATTACCATTGTTGGCTTGGCATTGTACAGAAGTCAACAGCCATGCTGACTGGTCTGGACAACACAAACCGGACGGCGTGTGTCCATGGTCAGGCGAAAAAGGCAGAGCCAGATTTTTTTTTATTTTAATTTTTCCATTTGTTCAGATAAAATGCAGTGTGTTAGGGGGCTAGAGAGACAGCTCAGTGGTTGACGAGCACTGGCTACTTCTTGCAGAGGACCCAGGTCTCATTCCCAGCACCCACATGGAAGCTAACAACTATCTGTACTCCCAGTTCCAGGAGAAACAATGCCCTCTTCCTGGCTCTTTGGGAATTGTACAACACGGGGTTGCACTACACATATTGCAGACACATACCATCTTCCACATAAAATAAAAAAATAAAATAACATGCAGTATGGTTAAATATGTAAGATTTCTCGGGGGTTTGTTAGGAATAATGAAAATATTTTCTAATCATGAAAAAAGAAACTAAGTTGCTGTTGCTGCTTAAATGGTTTAAAAAAATGCCCTTTTCTTTTACTCTATGATAAAATATCTTAGACTCCATAGAAGTATTTTTTGTTAATGTATAGGATAGCTCCTTTGAATCACCTGCCTTACATGTTTTCTTACTCTAAACCAGTTTGTACATGTGTAAATAAATGTTATTAATCCTCTTAGTTTGAGACTTGAATTTAAGAAAAAGATAGCATGTCCATGTGTGTCTCTTATCATTACTGTAAAAATCCTCTTTGCATGCATTTTATTTGTATTATTAGAGTTATTCACTTTGTCTTTTTTCCATTGTCTATAAAACTAATGTCCCATAATTTCAGCACTCCTTCTTATATGATCTTTATATGGTTCCTGTACAGAGAGATCATTAAAACAAAAATCACAGGCACGGACTGGTGAATTTTTAACTAGTATTTAGCAAATAATGGCAGATGTTGACATAAGTGTATTATAAAATCTGTATGTCATCAGTGAAACTATCATCTCAATCCTGTGGCAGGTGTTTTTGTAGTCTCCTCGACTTTCCCGTGCCCTTCTGTTATCACTCCCTGTCAGCCCTGCCCTCCCTCCCCAAGGAACCACTGACTTGCTTTTTGTATTATAGATGAATTTGTCTTTTCCATCATTTTATATCATAACCAAGGGAGCATGAGGGCTAGTCTGTTTTGATTTGTTTTTTTTGATTTTCTTTCATACTGCAATATTTTGAGAGTCATCTATTTTGTTGTATATAGTTTTTTTTTTTGAGAATTTATTTTTTGTATTAAACTTTTTTAATACATCATACATCATTCTCTCGAAATCCAATTTAGACTTATTTTTTTTTTCCATGCCCCCCCACCCTACCTGAGTCAGGCATTTTGCATACATGTCTTGCATCTTTTCACGAGTCTGTCCAGCGTTTTTCCCACGCAGAGGATTATTTTTTTGGGGAGAANGTATGTGTATCAATGTACTGTCTGCATGCAGGTTTGTGCACCCGTGTCGTGCAATGCCGCGGAGGTCAGAAGAGGGTCTCGGATTCCCCTGGAACTGGAGTTCTCCTGGAATTGGAGTTTCAGACGGCTCTCAGCCGCCATGTGGGTGCTGGGGATCGAACCCGGGTCCTCTGCAAGAGCGGTCGGCGCTCTTAACCGCTAGGCCATCTCTCCAGCCCTCTATTTTTTTTAAAAGTCAGAAGCTGGGCTAGGCGTGATGGTGCATGCCTTTAATCCTAGCACTTGGGAGGCAGAGGCAGCTTGAAGGTCAACCTGGACTACAGAGTGAGTTCCAGGACAGCCAGAGCTACAGGGAGACCCTGTCTCAAAAATGATTAAAAAAAAAAGTCAGAAGCTGGGCATGGTGACCCATGGCTGTCATCCCAGCACTAGGCAGGCGGAGGTGGAGGATCTTGAGTCTGAGGTCACCTTGGGCTTCATAGTGAAACTCTGTCTCAAGGGGGGTCTGTGCTTTAGCTTCTGCCTCCATGTTCCTGCCCTGAGTTTCTGTCATGGCTTCCATTGGTAATGAACTGTGTTGTAAGCCAAATAAACTCTTTCTCCCGAAGTTGGTTTTGGTTAGTATTTTTTGTTTTTATCACAGCAATAGACAGAAACTAGAACACTGGCTCAAATGAGAGCTTTTCAAAGGAGTTTGCATTGCTACAACGTGGAGTTTTTGATGGGTCGGGTCTTGCTATCAAGGCATCTTTTTGTTTTGTCTTTTTGAGACAGGGTCTCCCTGTAGCCCCAGCTGTCCTGGAACTCACTCTGTAGACCAGGCTGGCCTTGAACTCACAAAGATCCACCTGCCTCTGCCTCCCAAGTGCTAGGATTAAAGGCGTACATCGCCATACCTGGCTGGTATCTTTCTTATTATCTAAATGTAGAGTATACGGTTTCTTTATAATTGCACAAATCTCTTTAACAATTACCACCACATTGTTTGCAGCCCTTTGCAGTTTTCCTTCTTCACCAAACAGTGCATTTTCCACACTTTCTGCTCACTAGCACTGTAAATCTGGTTAAGAGTAATGAGATTTAACCATGCTAACGTGGAGCTTACTATGTAAACTAGGCTGGCCTTGAACTCACAGATATCCACCTGCCTCTGCCTCCCAAGTGCTGGGATCAAAGGTGTGTGGTACCACACCCTGCTTGACATTTTCAAAAATATTTTTATTATTTTTATTTTATGTGTATGAGCGTATTGCCTATGTAGATAAGTGCACTGGTGTTGTACAGTGCTTGTGGAGGTCCGAAGACATCAAATTCCTTAAACTGGAGTTACGAGCTGGGCGTGGTGGTGCATGCCTTTAATCCTAGCACTTGGGAGGCAGGGCAGGCAGATCTTTGTGAGTTCAAGGCCACCCTGGTCCACAGAGTGAGTTCCAGGACAGCTGGGGCTACAGGGAGACCCTGTCTGGAAAAGACAAAAAAATAAATAAATAAACTGGAGTTACGAACACTTTTTAGCCACCATGTAGGTACTGGAAATCAAACCCAGATCCTCTGCAAAAGCAGCCAGCGCTGTTAACTGCTGAGCCATCTCTTCAGCCCCGTACAATATATCTTGATTATAAACCCCTCCCACTCCTCCTAGGCACCCTCTTCACATGTCCCTCTCTGACCTTAATGTCCTCTCTTTTTATGTTTTGTAACCTGTTTTGTCTAGTTAGTGCTGCCTGGGGAACATTGACGATCTTGAGCAGGTAACTATAACTGCAGTGAGTTTATGAGTGCAGTGGCTACGGCAAATCCAGAGCACACTTGATTGGGCTCCTCCCCGTTCTTTAGCTCTTATATTCTTTCTACTTTCTCTTCCTCCATGTTCCCTGAGACTTGTGGGTGGTGGTGGTGGTGATATAGATGTCCCACTAATGGCTGAGAACTTACAGCTCATTTATTATTAGCGCTTTGACTAGTTATGAGTCTTTGTATTAACTAACTGCTGCCTACTGCAGGAACTTCTCTGGCCATTAATCTGTGAGTTTAAAACCTAAATACTTAGATGGCAGCTTGGCAACATTTCTATTTAGTAAAACAACAGTCGTAGGTTACCCCCTAGAGCTTATAACCTCCAGAGCCATGAACTCTTGACCAGGTTTTCAGTAAGAGGCAGGAATTCCCTCCTGTGGAGCAGGCCTCAATTCCAGTTAGAAAGTGGTTGATGACCCCATAACCTTCATGCACAGCGGGGACATCTTGACCAATATCTCTTAAGGAAGTGTCCCATACCTCGCACTGAGATTTTCATTTAATATCCTATGTCTTCTGGGGAAAGTATTGTCTACCCTCCATCCTTTTTATTTTTATTTTAATTAATTAACTTATTTTTATTTTATGTGTATAAGTGTTTTGCGTGTATTATGTAAGTGCACCTGTGTCATGCACTGCCTGTGGAGGCCGGAGGAAGGGGTCAGATCCCCTGAAACTGGAGTTGCAGGTGGTTGTTGGCTCCCATATGGATGCTGGGAACTGAACCCCAGTCCTCTATAAGAGCAGCCAGTGCTCTTAACTGCTGAATCCTCTTTCCAACCCCCCAGTTTTATTTATTTATTTATTTATTTATTTATTTATTTATTTATTTATTATTTATTTATTTGAGACAGGGTCTCCTTTTGGTCCCAGCTGGCCTGGAACTCTCTCTGTAGACCAGGCTGGCCTTCAACTCACAGAGATCTGCCTGCCTCTGCCTCCCGAGTGCTGGGATTAAAGGCATCTGCCACCATGCCCAGCTGCCCAGTTTTATTTTTTATTTTATTTTATTTTTTGTCTTTTTTGTTTGTTTGTTTGTTTGTTTGAGACAGGGTCTCCCTATAGCCCCAGCTGTCCTGGAACTCGCTCTGTAGACCAGGCTGGCCTTGAACGCAGAAATCTGCCTTCCTCTGCCTCCCAAGTGCTAGGATTAAAGGTATGCACTATCAGCTTAAAGACAGTTCTTAGCCGCCATGTGGGTGCTGGGAATCTAACCCTGTTGCTCTGCAAGAGCAGTCGGTGCTTTTAATCACTGAGCCATCTCTCCAGTCCCCAGTTTTATTTTCGATTAGCATACAAAGTAATAAGGTTGGTGCTCTTGCTGCTCTTCCAGAGGAAACATGCTTGGTTCTCCACACACACACACACACACACACACACACACACACACACACACACACACCCTTGTTGGATATTGGGTAATTTTTAATTTCTTGTTCTTGTTGATGTTTTTATTCTTCCTCTCTTCCCCTTCATCCACCTTTCTCCGCTTCCTCTCTTCCAGCTTCTTTGTCCTTTAATGAGTTCACTACAGCCCAAGCTGGCCTCCAACTCATTCCTTTGCCTCTGCCTCCCTAGCGTTGGATTTACAGGCCTGTGTCACCTTGACTGGTTTAAGCATTTGTTTATTATTATAGATTTTCTTGAAATTAGTTCTTTCTTAGAAAAACTTTGATACTTTGGGGTATATCCTTTAAGCTTTGTATGGAAGTACCAGAGGAACATTTAGGATTAATTTGTTTTCACTACTGAGGCAAACCACCTAAGGTACAACAAATTATGAGATCTCCGATCTGATTGGTGGGTAGAGGCACCTTAATCCTTTCTTGATGGCTCTCCCCTGGCCTCACGTAGTGACCTCAGCCCATGTGCTGCTCACCGCTCACCCCAGGTCCCACTGGGGCTGTCAGCTGATGAGCGTGGCTTTCTCCCTGCGCAGCTTTCTTTCTTCTGGTGCTCTGCCTTTTCCTCCTTGGACATGCTTACGTCTGTTTGTGCTCTTCCTCCCCACGCATCATGCTCTGAATTCCCCAAATTCAGCAAAGATGGGGCAGCCAGAGAGCACACCGCAGTTGCTCCCTATTCTGAGGGATAACTTCTTCTTGGTGCCCAGTGTTTACACAAAGGTGTACAGTAGGCTACTGCAGCAGTGGATTCAAGGATGTCTTGATAGACAGTGTAACATTTGATTAATAAGAGTGTTTAGAATTGGGGCACGGGAAGGAATGGAGAAAGGTCCCAAGACTTGCTGCTCTTCCTGGAGTGGTTTTCCACCCCTCTGCTGGGCAGCACCTTCCTCGTTTTTCACTGCAGACCACTCCCATTGGTCCCTCTGCAAAGCTGCCTTTGGACATCAAATGCTAAGCTTCCTAATCTGTGTATTATGTTTATTTTTTTTGTGTCTGCTTTTAGCTTTATCATGATCTCTTCAGGTCTGTCCACAGGTCTGTGGTTCTAAAAAAGCCTGTCAATTAAAAATATTATGTGTATTTATGTATATGAATGTATTGCCTCCATGTATGTAAGTGCATCTGTGTGGTGCAGTGCCTATGGAGGTCCCTTGGAACTGGAGTTATGGATAGTTGTTAGCTGCCATGTGGGTGCTGGGAATCCAACCCTTTTGCTCTGCAAGAGCAGTCAGTGTTCTTAACCACTGAGCTATCTCTCCAGCCCCGCCTGTAATCTTTTTTCTGCCTGTAATTTTTTTTAGCATTATCAAAATCCTTGGTTCTAATTCTGTCAGTTAGACTGAGAGTTGAGCAAAATATCTTCTAAACTCTGAATATCACTTTATCTGTAAAATTGACATAAAACTATCTACATTTTTAGGGTTATACTGATTATATGGAATTCCTAGCAAATGTAGGATTTCAAGTAAAAATTCAATTAAGTTTTAGTTCTTTTTTTTTCCACATAAATTTATTTTTATTTTTTTAACAAACTAGACCAGTGTTCCTGCCCATTCCCCCACCCCGCCAGAGCTCATGCATTCTGCCAAACATGCTTTTCATCTCTTTCTCAGTCTTTCTCAATATTCTCCATGAGGAAGTTCACTGTTTCAGTCAGTAAGTTTTAGTTCTTTTATATTTTATCTTTAGCTCTCATTTCAGCGTGTATACATAATGGCTATCCGTTGAATTATCAAACTACAGTTTCTCTGTGTCTCACTTGTCTGTGTTTCTGTTTCTGTCTCTGTTCTGTCTCTGTTTCACAACAGGGTCTTGCTCTGTAGACCAGGCTGTCATTGAATTCTCCCTCCTCCTGCCTTTGCCTCCCAAGTGTTGGGAGCAATAATAACTATGATATACTATTGAAAAGAAATTTTAATTAGCCATATTATTTATATATTTAATAAACTATTTTTATCTTTAGTTTTATTAAAAGATGCTAATCTCTCTGTTGTGAACTTTGGAAGAGTATTCTAGATTACCATTGTTGGCTTGGCATTGTACAGAAGTCAACAGCCATGCTGACTGGTCTGGACAACACAAACAGATGGAAGCGTGTCCAAGGAGAAAAGGCAGAGCACCAGATTTTTTATTTTAATTTTTCCATTTGTTCAGATAAAATGCAGTGTGTTAGGGGGCTAGAGAGACAGCTCAGTGGTGAAGAGCACTGGCTACTCTTGCAGAGGACTCAATTCCCAGCACCCACATGACAGCTAACAACTATCTGTAACTCCAGTTCCAGGAGAATACAATGCCCTCTTCTGGCTCTTTGGGAATTGTACAACATGGGTGCACTTACACATATGCAGACAATACAATCATACACATAAAATAAAAATAATAAATAAAATGCAGTATGTTAAATATGTAAGATCTTATGTGGGTTTGATTATAGGAAATAATGAAATATTTTCTAATCATGAAAAAAGAAACTAAGTTGCTGTTGCTGCTTAAATGGTTTAAAAAAATGCCCTTTTCTTTTACTCTATGATAAAATATCTTAGACTCCATAGAAGTATTTTTTGTTAATGTATAGGATAGCTCCTTTGAATCACCTGCCTTACATGTTTTCTTACTCTAAACCAGTTTGTACATGTGTAAATAAATGTTATTAATCCTCTTAGTTTGAGACTTGAATTTTAAGAAAAGATCTGCATGTCCATGTGTGTCTCTTATCATTACTGTAAAAATCCTCTTTGCATGCATTTTATTTGTATTATTAGAGTTATTCACTTTGTCTTTTTTCCATTGTCTATAAAACTAATGTCCCATAATTTCAGCACTCCTTCTTATATGATCTTTATATGGTTCCTGTACAGAGATCATTAAAAAAAAAATCACAGGCAAGGACTGGTGAATTTTTAACTAGTATTTAGCAAATAATGGCAGATGTTGACATAAGTGTATTATAAAATCTGTATGTCATCAGTGAAACTATCATCTCAATCCTGTGGCAGGTGTTTTTGTAGTCTCCTCGACTTTCCCGTGCCCTTCTGTTATCACTCCCTGTCAGCCCTGCCCTCCCTCCCCAAGGAACCACTGACTTGCTTTTTGTATTATAGATGAATTTGTCTTTTCCATCATTTTATATCATACCAAGGGAGCTATGAGGGCTTTAGTCTGTTTTGATTTTGGTTTGATTTCTTTCATACTGCAATTATTTTGAGAGTCATCTATTTTGTTGTATATAGTTTTTTTTTTGAGAATTTATTTTTTGTTATTAAACTTTTTAATACATCATACATCATTTCTCAATCCAATTTAGACTTATTTTTTTTTTCCATGCCCCCCACCCTACCTGAGTTCATGCATTCTGCCATACATGTCTTGCATCTTTTTCAGAGTCTTTCCAGAGTTTTTCCAAAGCAGAGGATTATTGTTTTGGGGAGAAGTTTGTTTTCAGATGACATAATTTTAGTATAGGTGTGATATGTATATATGTTGAAGCAATACAAGTTGGAGGGGAACAACAACAACCAAAGAACTGGGACAAAAAAACCAAAAAAAAACAACAACAACAAAAAAAGAAACCCTAAAACAAAACAAAAAGTTGACTGAAACAGTAAAGATTTTTTTTATTGCTGAATAGTACTTCATTGTGCAGATGGAGTATATTTTTAAAATTATTACTTTTAGGCCGGGTGTGGTGGCGCACGCCTTTAATCCTAGCACTCGGGAGGCAGAGGCAGGCGGATCTCTGTGAGTTCAAGGCCAGCCTGGTCTACAGAGTGAGTTCCAGGACAGCTGGGGCTACAGGGAGACCCTGTCTCAAAAAGACAAAAAAAAAAAAATTATTACTTT
>VZQC01003083.1:46412-89891 GCA_009823505.1 Rhizomys pruinosus
AAAAAAAAAAAAAAAAAAAAAAAAAAAATTACTTACTTCCTGGCAGTTAACTCTCATACAGATTTTTTTTTTTTTAATGTGTGGGTTTGGGGATCAAACCTAGGGCCTTATGCATGGTAGGAAAGCATTGTACTGTTGGGACAGATCCCCAGCCCTCTCAGAAGTGTTCTTACACATCTTCTCCAGCACCTTTTGGTAATTGTTGAAGACTATGGAGGAGTGGATTATAGACAAGAGCTCGTGATGAATTTTCACGTCTTCACAGCCTGGCTGGCGTTGTCTTACCTTTTATGACGTCCCTAAATAAAAGCCTGAGATGTAAGTGAAGCAGAGCTCCTGGTTCTTCATTATTAAAGAGCATCTGCACATCCTTTCCTCACTGTAATGATGCTGTGAAGAATATTTTCTAAAGAGAACACATGTTTCCTAATGACCATATTTTATTTCCATAAAAAGATGGGAGTTGAAGTCTATATAATTACCAAATTTCCTCTAAAAAAGGAAGTAGAGAAAAGACTGTAATACCGCATTTGAAAAAAAATCGAGGCACACAATGGATTTTAACTTGTGTTTTTTGTTACTGAGAAAACTTTTAGTATTTTTATTTTTTTAGGGGGCTCTTTTTAAGACAGGGTCTCTCTGTAGCCCCAGCTGGCCTGGAACTCGCTATGTAGACCAGGCTGGCCTTGAACTCACAGAGATCCACCTGCCTCTGCCTCCTGAGGGCTGAGATTAAAAGCATGAACCACTATACCCACACACTATTCTGATTTTTATAATTTTTGAATTCAGCAGTTTCACAGAATGGCTATACTATTTATTGATTGATTGCTTGATTAAGATAAGGTCTCATGGCTGGGGAGAGATGGCACAGTGGTTAAGAGTACTGGCTACTTTAACAGAGTTCCCAGCACCCACATGGTGGCTAACAACTGTCTATAAGTTTACTTCCAGGGGATCTGATGCCCTCTTCTCACCTCTGCATGCACTGCATGACACTTATGGTACCCTTACATACCTGCAGGCATGAAACTTATGGTACCCTTACATACATGTAGGCATGACACTTATGGTATACTTACATACTTGTAGGCAATACACTTCTACACATAAAAAATAGTAAATAAAATAATATTTTTTTAAAAGATAAGGTCTTGCTATTTGCCATTGATGATTGTTCTGCTCTTCCTTTCGGAGAGTCAGAGGGAGGGAGCACAGTCTGAGTGGTAAAAAACAAACAAACAAGCAAAAAAACCCAAAAAACATGTTGCTACTTTCTTGTTAGAAATGACAATTGTTCTGTAAAACTGATAATAGCACTGAATAGTTATATTTTATTATGCCCAATGTGAAAAAAAAATAGACCCATTGGAAAAAAAACAAGATAAGGTATTGCCAAGTGTGGTGGCACACTCTTTTAATCCCAGCACTGGGAGTCAGAGGTAGCTGCTTGGTCTACATAGTGAGTTCTAGGCCAGCTGGGACTACAAGGAGACCCTGTCCCAAAAAAGACTGAAAATAAAAAAAAAGAAAGAAAGAAAAAGCACAAAAGTTCAATAAAAATATATTGAAAAAATTTATTTTTATTTTATGTGTATGAGTGTTTTACCTGCATATATGTAAGTGTATTCATGTGTAATGCCCACAGAAACCAGAAGAGGGTATCAGAATCCCCTGGAACTGGAGTTACAGTTATTAGCCACCATCTGGGTATTGGGAACTGAATGCAGGTCCTCTGTGTGAGCAGCCAGTGCTCTTGATTGCTGAGCCATCTCTATAGCACCCTGAAAATATTTTTAATTTGAAAAAATTTTGAAGAAATCTCCTCTTTTGTTTTTTCTATTTTAAAACATTTTAAAGGTTTTATTTATGTGTATGTGGGCATGTATGTTTATACTTATAAGCATGTACATAAAGGTGCCCACAGAGGCCAGAAGAGATGTTGGATCCTCTGGAACTGGAGTTGCCTAATACGGGTGGTGGGAACCAAACTTGAGTTCTCTGCAAGGGCAGCAAGTGCTCTCAACCACTGAGCCATCTTTCCAGCTCTCTTTTTACATTTTTATTTTATTTATTTATTTATTAATTATTATTTTTTTTTTGTTGGTCTTTTTTGAGACAGGGTCTCCCTGTAGCTCCGGCTGTCCTGGAACTTGCTCTGTAGACCAGGTTGGCCTTGAATTCACAGAGATCCCCCTGCCTCTGCCTCCCAAGTGCTAGGATTAAAGGCGTGTGCCACGACGCCCGGCCTAGACAGTTGCATTTAAACTGACATTTCTTTACTTTTCGTTAGGTATATAACTTGACACAAATACGGGAACAGATTTGTCTATTGATGTGTTTTCTTTTTCTTTTTTTTCCTTTTCTTTCTTTCTTTTTTTTTGTTCTTTTTGAGTGAGACAGGGTCTCCCTTTAGTCCCAGCTGGCCTTGAACTCACAGAGATCTGCCTGCCTCTGCCTCCCGAGTGCTGGGATTAAAGTCATATGTCACCAGTTTGGCTATTGATGTGTTTTCTAAACAGCCTTATCTTATACAACTTTTAATTAATTACTGTGACCTTACAGTCCAAGAAAAGATGGTTCCTTTGCCAGTGGAATCTTATACATTCAGGGATTAGTACTTTAAGTGTGCATCATCTTTTTTTTTTATGTGTCATCTTAAAAAAATTTTTTTTAATTTTATTTATTTTTGTATGTGTTTGAATGTACTGTCTGCATGTAGGTCTGTGCACCCGTGTCGTGCAATGCCACGAAGGTCAGAAGAGGGTCTCAGATTCCCCTGGAACTGGAGTTCTGGAATTGGAGTTCTCCTGGAATTGGAGTTACAGATGGTTCTTAGCTGCCATGTGGGTGCTGGGGATCAAACCCGGGTCCTCTGCAAGAGCAGTCGGTGCTCTTAATGGCTAGGCTATCTCTCCAGCCCCTATGTGTCATCTTTTTATGTTGGGTTATTGATTTAAGATTTTAAAAATCATATTCCACATTCTTTATTCCATCTTAGTCCTGTTTAAAGCCAATTGGATAGAAAAAAATTAAAGCCAATTCGATAGAATGTTACTGATCTATGACTACTAATTTTCTTTTATTAAAATTGTAATGAAGTTTGTGTACTATGAATAGAAATTAATTTTGGTCATTTTTTTTTCTGTTACTTGTCTATTTTATTTTATTTTATTTTATTTTATTTTATTTTATTTTATTTTATTTTATTTTTTTGGTCTTTTTGAGACGGGGTCTCCCTGTAGCCCCAGCTGTCCTGGAACTCACCTTGTAGACCAGGCTGGCTTTGAACTCACAGAGATATGCCTGTCTCTACCTCCCAAGTGCTAGGATTAAAGGCGTGCGCCACCACGCCCGGCTTGCTACTTGTCTTTTTTAATCAGTAGGGAGCTTCGTTTGCCAGGCTAAAAGATAAACTTAACATTACAATTTAAGCTAAGTAAAAAGCCAGTGCTGTTTGTTTCTTTCAGATCTCTATAAAAATGGGCTCCAGAGGGCTAACTTCGTACCCTTTATAGCTGTCCTGAAGGTAAGAAAAAGCATTGACTTGTCCATTGACTGAGACCTACCAATTGGTCACCATGAGATTCTGGAGTCTTGCTTCAGGCTCAATTCATTGTGCTTTGTAGACAGTGATGGTAAAAGAGACTAGAGCAGGAAGGAGCCTTTAAACACAGTGTGTACATGGGAAAAATATATTCTAAATTATTCTTTAACTGAAACATATGACAGTTTGCATTTTATAAGTTTTAATTTAAAATTTGTTCATAAATATTAGAGCAGAATGTTTAAACTTATACATTTATTTTTGAAACAAATGTTCAGTGTTCTTTGTTTCCTTTAGGCTAATGGCCATTATTAACATGTTTTCCCAGCTATTAAAGTTGCTATTCTAGAATACCATTATTACAAAAATATTCTAATATATTTAAATGTGATTGCCATCAAGTTATCATGAAATTATGTCAAGTTGAGGCACATAAATAGTTTAAATATCTGTGTGTATCATCACTGCATAGAGTTTAAAATAGTCTTCATTACAATATGATTAAGAACAAAATAGCCTCCTTTCTTACTATTAATTTTAAGTAATTTTTACATGATTATTTGATAATTCTGTAGTCTACCAATATTTACTGAAAACCTACTATGTGCAAAGTGCCATATTAATCATTGTGGGTAATAAAATTTGAAATAGATGATTTTTACTTTCAAGTCTTTGTAATCTAGTTGAGATATTAAATGTCCACAGATACTTAAAACTGAAAGCAAAGAGTGTTCCACAATAACGAACTATCATGTGACAAGTGTAATTTACCTCATTTTAGGTGTATGATTTTTTTCTAAGTCCATGTCAACATATCTGAAAAAGAATAAAATTTCATTTGACAAAAACAAAACCTCCAAAAATTCTTCTTAAGAAGGAGTTAAAATCTCTTCAGCAATGTTAAAGGTAGAGATGGTCTCTCTGACATGCACATTAGCTGGAATTATTGTTCATGCCAAACTTTATTCCCTATGCTGTACTTAGTAGAATTCAAACATCTGTTCCTTGACAAATTTTAGGTTCCTAAGGATTTTAATTTCTCTGAGATATTTATAGATGTGAAAATAGTACTTTTGGAAGATGTATGCTGTTGGCAATTTTTCTCTTTTATACGCATGCTTTACATAGAGGAAGAAGGTATATTTGCAGTGTTTCCTCTATACTGAGACTCCAAAGTAATATGTTTTATACTGACACCAAGATGCAGACAAGGAACTAAGAAAATAGGTGCTCAAAATAGCATCTTCAAATAGTATTTAGTATATAGACTGTGGAAAGAGAGGGCTCATAGAATGAAGCTGCATAAATATACTTTTTTCTGTTTTAAATATTTTATTTTCTTTTTTGGCCAGTAATTGGTCATAATTCAATATACAACACCATAATACACAGCTAAAATGACCCAGTTAAAATTTATTTTAATCCCTTTCCTACTCTTAATTTTTATGAACGGGAAAAAAAAATCAAAGATGAATAATCCATAATTTGAAATTGAGCATGAATTAATATACTCAATAATCAAAACACTACATTAGATGAGACGATATCTAAAATGTCCAGTTTATTCATAAGACTTCTCATTTATTTTTTTTTAATTTTTTTTATTAATTTTTTATTTATTTCTGTATGTGTACGAATGTACTGTCTGCATGCAAGTCTGTGCACCCGTGTCGTGCAATGCTGCGGAGGTCAGAAGTGGGCGTCGGATTCCCCTGGAGCTGGAGTTCTCCTGGAATTGGAGTTTCAGACGGTTCTCAGCCGCCATGTGGGTGCTGGGGATCGAACCCGGGTCCTCTGCAAGAGCGGTCGGCGCTCTTAACCGCTAGGCCATCTCTCCAGCCCCAAGACTTCTCATTTATAACAAAGCATAGTTCAATGAAAAGAAAACTAGAGGGGCAGGCTGGAGAGATGGCCTAGCGGTTAAGAGCACCAACTGTTCTTGCAGAGGACCCGGGTTTGATCCCCAGCACCCACATGGCGGCTGAGAACCCTCTCTAACTCCAATTCCAGAACTCCAGTTCCAGGGGAATCCGACACTGTCTTCTGTCGCGGCATTGCACGACACTGGTGCACAGACCTACATGTAGAGCAGTACATTCATACACATAAATAAATAAATAAAAATAATAAAAAAAGAAAACTAGAGGGACTGGAGAGATGGCTCAACAGTTAAGAGCGCTGACTACTCTTAAAGAGGACCTGGGTTCGATTCCCAGCACCCATTTGGTGGCTAAGAACTGTCTTGGGCTGGGTGTGGTGGTACAGGCCTTTAATCCCAGCACTCAGGAGGCAGAGGCAGGCGGATCTCTGTAAGTTCAAGGCCAGCCTGGTCTACATAGCGAGCTCCAGGCCAGCTGGGACTAAAGGGAGACACCGTCTCAAAAATACGAAAAAACCCAAAGAAACCAAAAAAACAAAAAACAAAACAAAACAAAAATTAATGAATTTGAGACAAGGACTTCCTGCCTCAGCCTTCTGAGTGCTTAGATGACAGTTGTACACAGCTACACTCAGATAAAACTGGAGATTTGGATGCTTAGCATGGTGATGCTTGTCTACAGTTTCAGCACTCAGGATACTCAGGGATGAGAATCCTGAGCTATGCAGCAGCCTCAGGGTGGTAGATCTAGAGAGGTATTATCTTAAATAACAGAACAGAACAAAACAAAACAACAACAACAATAAAAAAGAAAACTAGAACTGGTTCCTGGAGCTTTGTATGTTTGTAGACATGGAGTTTCTTCTATTAGGTGAGCTTCATGTTTAATTAAATGACATTTTGCCTTTTTACACATGATAGCATTAGATTCTCATTTTGGCTTAGATGAGAGAAATGTACAGAAGAAGTCAACTTTAAAACAAATAAAGGGGGCTGACAAGAGATCTCAGTGGTTAAAGGTGTGGGTGTGCAGGTCAGATAACCCAAGCTCCATTCCCAGATCCCACACTGTGGTTAAAGGTGTGGGTGTGCAGGTCAGATGATAACCTAAGCTCCATTCCCAGATCCCACACTGTGGTTAAAGGTGTGGGTGTGCAGGTCAGATGATAACCCAAGCTCCATTCCCAGATCCCACACTGTGGTTAAAGGTGTGGGTATGCAGGTCAGGTAACCCAAGCTCCATTCCCAGATCCCACACTGTGGCAGGAGAGAACTGACTCCTAAGAGTTTTCCTCTGAACCCCACATACATGCCATGGCACACGTGTATGCCTGTGCCTCCACACACAATAAATCAATACATGCCACGGCACATGTGTACACCTGTGCCTCCACACACTCACAATAAATCCATACATTCCACGGCACACATGTACACCTGTGCCTCTGCACACAAGAAATAAATACATGTCATGGCACAGGTATACACCTGCGCCTCCACACACAATAAATCAATATATGCCATGGCACACGTGTACACCTGTGCCTCCACACACTGACAATAAATCAATACATGCCACGGCACACGTGTATGCCTGCACCTCCACACACACAAAATAAATCAGTACGTGCCACGGCACATGTGTACACCTAAACCTCCACACACAATAAATCAATACATGCCAGGGCACATGTGTACATGTGCGCCTCCACACACTCACAATAAATCAATACATGCCATGGCACATGTGTATGTCTGTGCCTCCACACACTCACAAATCAATACATGCCACAGCACACGTGTACGCCTGTGCCTCCACACACTCACAATAAATCAATACATGCCATGGCACATGTGTACACCTGCACCTCCACACACTCACAATAAATCAATAAAATTTAAAAACAGTAGTAGTTTAATAAAAAGAAATTATAAACAGAATTGAAACTTATTTGGGATAAAGAGTTATAAATCCAGTTTTCTCTATGTTCCTCCTTAATAAACAGAATAACACATTTGTAATTCAGTGCAGAAGCTTAGGGTTTATTGCTTGGTTGAAGCTTATGGCTTATTTATTTATTTATGTTTTGGCCTTTTCAAGACAGGGTCTCCTTGTAGCCCCAGCTTTCCTGGAACTCTCTCTGTAGACCAAATTTTGTTAGCTCTTAATAAATAATGCTATTTTTTTTTTTTNAGTTGGGCCTACAAGTAACTACATAGGATTGTGTATGTTCCCAACATTGGGTGCTGTTTTTAGTGTATTTTTCTGGGAAATAATAGCATCGTTTTGAGAACCCAGCTGTTACATGACTGATAACACATGGCTGCTTTTTTCTGCACTAGTCATGAGCAGTGAGTGCATTTGCAGCATTGCTAGTTTGGGTCAGAAAACATGGAGAGAATTTGAGAAACATTGTTAGGGGGGGTAGCAGCACTAGCTGGGTTCTCTGGAGATTAAAGTCTTCTGTTTGTTTTGCAGGGTCTACCTGCAGCCCCAGCTTGCTTGGAACTTGCTATGTTGACCAGCTGGCCTTGATCTTGTAGAGATCACTAGCCTCTGGCTCCCAAGTGCTGGGATTAAAGGCCTGTGACACTACACTTGGGTTGAAGATTAGTCTTTTTTTTTAATTTTATTTATTTTTTGTATGTGTATGAATATATTGTCTGCATGTAGGTTTGTGCACCCGTGTCGTGCAATGCCGCGGAGGTCAGAAGAGGGTCTCAGATTCCCCTGGAACTGGAGTTCTCCTTGAATTAGAGTTACAGACAGTTCTCAGCTGCCATGTGGGTGCTGGGGATCGAACCCGGATCCTCTGCAAGAGCAGTCGATGCTCTTAACCGCTAGACTATCTTTTCAGCCCCAATTTATTATTTTTTTATGTGTGTGAGTATACTGTCTGCATGTAGGGTGGTGCATCCGTGTAGTGCAATGCCGTGGAGGTCAGAAGAGGGTGTCGGATTCCCCTGGAACTGGCGATAAAGACAATTCCTAGCCGCCACGTGGGTGCTGGGTATCGAACCCAGGTCCTCTGCAAGAGCAGTCGGTGCTCTTAACCACTGAGCCATCTCTTCAGCCCTGAAGATTAGTCTTATAAATGCGACCTTATGAACATTATGGACTCTGGGTCAACTATCTAAAAGAAGGGACTGCTTTATGACTGATGAACAAATAAAGATGAAAGAATAGCATATACATGTGCTTATAGTTTCTCTATTTTATGCCAAATGTTCTAATTGGTTGTTCACCATGTACCGTTTGGAGAGGTCCTGGTAAATTGCTCAGCAGAAAGTGTCAGGGTTACCAAATATGTTTGGGTTTTTTTTGTTTTTTTTTTTTTTGTCTTTTTGAGACAGGGTCTCCCTGTAGCCCCAGCTGTCCTGGAACTAGCTCTGTAGACCAGGCTGGCCTTGAACTCACAAAGATCCACCTGCCTCTGCCTCCTGAGTGCTAGGATTAAAGGCATGCACCACCATGCCTGGCAAAATAATCCTATTTTCATGAGAAAGAAGGAATTATAGGTGATTGAATATAGGTTTATCAATAGATGAATGAATAAAATGTGGTATATGTATATAATGGAATAGTATTCTGACAGAAATAAGGAATGAAGTCCTACATATTAGAGAGATTGCTCAGTGGTTAAGAACGTTTACTATTCTTCCACAGGACCTGAGCTAGGTTCCTAGCATCCACATCAGGCAGCTGCTCATTAACTGTCTGCAACTCTTAGCTCCAAGGACCCAGCACCCTCTTCCGGCCTCTGAGCACACCTGAACACATGTGGCATACATTCAAATACACATATATACATTAAAAAATGTAGGCCAGGCATGTGTCCCATGCCTTTAATCCCAGAGGCAGAGGCAGGCAGATCTCTGTGCATTCAAGTCCAGCCTGATCTACATATCGAGTTCTAGGCCAGCTGGGGCTACAGGGAGGCACTGTCTCAAAAAGACAAAAAAAAACAACAACAACAACAACAACAACAAAAAAGTAAAATCTTTAAAGAAGGCTGAAGTTCTGATACATACCGTAACATGAATGAACCTTGAAAACACTATGCTAATTAAAATAAGCCAGGCCCCAAAGGACAAAAATCTTTAAAAGAACAGATACTGTACAGACCATGTATAGGAGATATGTAGAAAAAGACATTTATAGAAAACAAAAATGCTGGGACTAAGGAAGAGCAGATACTGTTTACTGGGTGCAGAGTTTTATTTGGGGATGGTGAAAAGTTCTAGAAATGGATACTGGTGATGGCTGTATAAAGCAGTGGATATACTTAAGGTTATTTGGTTGAGATGCTGAATTTATGTTATGCACATTTCCTATGAATTTTATTTAATAAAAATAGAATTCAAAGTCTCAGGACAGTGAGTTCAAGGCCAGCCTGGTCTACAGAGCGAATTCCAGGACAGCTGGGGCTACAGGGAGACCCTGTCTCGAAATGACAAAAAAAAAAAAAATGTCCTCAAGTTTCAACTGAAAATCAATCCTGCTAAGGACCAATTAATGTGAAAACACAGTCAGTGGAGGACAGCATCAATCAAGATGACAAAGATGTTAGAATTATCTGATAAAAATTTCAAATAGTCACTATAGAAATGCTTCCACATGCTGTTGTGGATATGCTCAAAACAAAGCACATCACCATTCATGATTCTGAAGAGTTCTACTCACTGGCTGCATATAATCATTTCAAATCAGCATTCATGCTGGATAGCTTCAGCTGTCAACTTGACACCCCTGGGAAGAGGGAACCTCAATTGGAGAATTACCTCAATTGGGGAATTACCTCCATTGGATTGACCTGTGGGCATGTCTGTGGGGCATTTTCTCAAATTATTGAGTGATGTAGGAGGGCCCAGCCCACTGTGGGTGGTACCACCCCTGGGTAGGCTGTGCTGTATTGTAAGGAAGCAGGCTGAGCAAATAATCAAGTAACATAAACCGTCTATTAATGTAGAGACCAGTCAATGATCTCTAAAGTGCTCCCTTGTTCTGACAACAATAAACCAATATTATAAATGAAAAAGAAAAGAATTAGCAGGCTGAGCAGAGGCCAGAGGAGCAAGCCAGTGAGCAGCATTCCTGCTTCAGTTTCTGACCCCAGGTTCCTGCTTGGCTCTTCTCCATGATGGACTGAGCTGTAAGATGAAATAAACCCTTTCCTCCCCATGTTGTTTTGGTCAGTGGTTTATTACAGTCATGGAGAAGCAAGCTAGAACAGCATGCAACGTGGGGCTGCCTCCAAATATGGAGGGCAAATGACAGAATCATTGGGGAAGCAAATCCACACAGACGCTTTTCAGAAACTTCTCTGTCACTGATGAGGGAAAAAAATGTAACAGTAAAGATTTGAGCAGTCTGATGACCAAGTCTCACCCACCTGAGATAGACATACCATAATATATAACCAGAAGGCACTATTTTAAAGATTATGGAGAATAGTTATAAAAATTATCTACTCTTGAGCCAGGCATGGTAGTGCACGCCTTTAATCCTGGCACTCAGGAGGCAGAGGCTGGTGGATCTTTGTGAGTTCAAGGCCAGCCTGGTCTACAGAGTGAGTTCCAGGACAGCTGGGGCTACCAGGAGACCCTGTCTAAAAAAATGAAACCAAATCAAAACAACAACAAAAACCCCCAATTCTTGTTTATAAATAAAAACATTTCCAGATAGCATCTGAATTAAAGAAATCACACAGGGGTGGATAGATACCTCCATAAGTATAAAAAGTGCTTGCCATACAAGCATGAGGACCTGAGTTTGGAGCCCCAGAACCCTTTAAAAGTAGGGTGGACGGGCCAGTTTTTAATCACAGTGCAGAAGGCAGAGAGACTAGCCAGAGTAACCGGAACAGCATGTTCAATGAGAGACCATAAAGTGGAGAGAGACTGAGGAAGACATCTCACATCATGCATGTGTACATATACCTGTCCATTAATGTACCCAGACACATGCAAATACGCTACACATGCATGTACTATGTTTAAAAATAAGAAAGAGATCACACAAGAAATTAGAAAAAGGGTCTGGACAGGTGGCTTAGCACTGTGCCACTAGTCAAGAATACTTAGCTGTGATTGCAGGTAGAGGACTCAGATTTATTTCCCAGAACCCAAGTGGCAACTAACAACCATGTGTAAAAGGGGATCCAACACCTACTTCCAGTCTCCACAAACATACATGTGTTGCATTTGCATAGATGTAGCAAAATACGCACACACATAAAAAAATAAATTAGGGACTGGAGAGATGGCCTAGCGGTTGGGAGCACCGACTGCTCTTGCAGAGGACCAGGGTTCGATCCCCAGCACCCACATGGTGGCTGAGAACCATCTGTAACTCCAATTCCAGGAGAACTCCAGTTCCAGGGGAATCTGACACCCTCTTCTGACCTCCGTGGCATTGCACAACACAGGTGCACAAACCTACATGCAGACAGTACATTCATACACATACAAAATAAAAAAATAAATAAAAAAGAAAAATAAATTAAAAACCAAAAATAACCAAAAAAACCCTCAAAAAGAATTAGAAGAATATCTTTGAGGTCTATCCATGTTGTAGACTATATGAGAACTTTATTTCCCTTCCTTCTCTAAGTTCGTTGAGATGTGGTCTCACTGTATGGCCCGGGCAGGCTTTGATCTTGCAGTCCTGCCTTAGCCTCCTAAGTGCTGAAATACATGTATTTATCGCCATGCCTGCTTTCCATTCCTTTGTGTGGCATAATCTATTATNAAAAAAAAAAAAAAAAATGTCCTCAAGTTTCAACTGAAAATCAATCCTGCTAAGGACCAATTAATGTGAAAACACAGTCAGTGGAGGACAGCATCAATCAAGATGACAAAGATGTTAGAATTATCTGATAAAAATTTCAAATAGTCACTATAGAAATGCTTCCACATGCTGTTGTGGATATGCTCAAAACAAAGCACATCACCATTCATGATTCTGAAGAGTTCTACTCACTGGCTGCATATAATCATTTCAAATCAGCATTCATGCTGGATAGCTTCAGCTGTCAACTTGACACCCCTGGGAAGAGGGAACCTCAATTGGAGAATTACCTCAATTGGGGAATTACCTCCATTGGATTGACCTGTGGGCATGTCTGTGGGGCATTTTCTCAAATTATTGAGTGATGTAGGAGGGCCCAGCCCACTGTGGGTGGTACCACCCCTGGGTAGGCTGTGCTGTATTGTAAGGAAGCAGGCTGAGCAAATAATCAAGTAACATAAACCGTCTATTAATGTAGAGACCAGTCAATGATCTCTAAAGTGCTCCCTTGTTCTGACAACAATAAACCAATATTATAAATGAAAAAGAAAAGAATTAGCAGGCTGAGCAGAGGCCAGAGGAGCAAGCCAGTGAGCAGCATTCCTGCTTCAGTTTCTGACCCCAGGTTCCTGCTTGGCTCTTCTCCATGATGGACTGAGCTGTAAGATGAAATAAACCCTTTCCTCCCCATGTTGTTTTGGTCAGTGGTTTATTACAGTCATGGAGAAGCAAGCTAGAACAGCATGCAACGTGGGGCTGCCTCCAAATATGGAGGGCAAATGACAGAATCATTGGGGAAGCAAATCCACACAGACACTTTTTCAGAAACTTCTCTGTCACTGATGGGGGAAAAAAATGTAACAGTAAAGATTTGAGCAGTCTGATGACCAAGTCTCACCCACCTGAGATAGACATACCATAATATACAACCAGAAGGCACTATTTTAAAGATTATGGAGAATAGTTATAAAAATTATCTACTCTTGAGCCAGGCATGGTAGTGCACGCCTTTAATCCTGGCACTCAGGAGGCAGAGGCTGGTGGATCTTTGTGAGTTCAAGGCCAGCCTGGTCTACAGAGTGAGTTCCAGGACAGCTGGGGCTACCAGGAGACCCTGTCTAAAAAAATGAAACCAAATCAAAACAACAACAAAAACCCCCAATTCTTGTTTATAAATAAAAACATTTCCAGATAGCATCTGAATTAAAGAAATCACACAGGGGTGGATAGATACCTCCATAAGTATAAAATGTGCTTGCCATACAAGCATGAGGACCTGAGTTTGGAGCCCCAGAACCCTTTAAAAGTAGGGTGGACAGGCCAGTTTTTAATCACAGTGCAGAAGGCAGAGAGACTAGCCAGAGTAACCGGAACAGCATGTTCAATGAGAGACCATAAAGTGGAGAGAGACTGAGGAAGACATCTCACATCATGCATGTGTACATATACCTGTCCATTAATGTACCCAGACACATGCAAATACGCTACACATGCATGTACTATGTTTAAAAATGAGAAAGAGATCACACAAGAAATTAGAAAAAGGGTCTGGACAGGTGGCTTAGCACTGTGCCACTAGTCAAGAATACTTAGCTGTGATTGCAGGTAGAGGACTCAGATTTATTTCCCAGAACCCAAGTGGCAACTAACAACCATGTGTAACAGGGGATCCAACACCTACTTCCAGTCTCCACAAACATACATGTGTTGCATTTGCATAGATGCAGCAAAATACGCACACACATAAAAAAATAAATTAGGGACTGGAGAGATGGCCTAGCGGTTGGGAGCACCGACTGCTCTTGCAGAGGACCAGGGTTCGATCCCCAGCACCCACATGGTGGCTGAGAACCATCTGTAACTCCAATTCCAGGAGAACTCCAGTTCCAGGGGAATCTGACACCCTCTTCTGACCTCCGTGGCATTGCACAACACAGGTGCACAAACCTACATGCAGACAGTACATTCATACACATACAAAATAAAAAAATAAATAAAAAAGAAAAATAAATTAAAAACCAAAAATAACCAAAAAAACCCTCAAAAAGAATTAGAAGAATATCTTTGAGGTCTATCCATGTTGTAGACTATATGAGAACTTTATTTCCCTTCCTTCTCTAAGTTCGTTGAGATGTGGTCTCACTGTATGGCCCGGGCAGGCTTTGATCTTGCAGTCCTGCCTTAGCCTCCTAAGTGCTGAAATACATGTATTTATCGCCATGCCTGCTTTCCATTCCTTTGTGTGGCATAATCTATTATATGCATACCAGATTTTTCTTATCCGCTCAGGTGCTGATGGACATTTGGATGTTTTCACCTTCTCTGATTGTGAATAAAGCTACCATGAACACTGCTGTGTAGTACATGTGTTTGTCCTGCTTCAGTTCTGTGGTGTTTATGCCCATAGTCCCGTTAGTTACTTCCTCTGACAAAAGGAATTTAAGGAGAGGCTTGCTTTCACTCATAGCTTAAGAAGGATACAGTTCATTGGGGAGGCAGCACGTGAGACGGCTGGTCACGCTGTCTTTACAGTTAGGAAGCCAGAGACAGAAGCACTGCTGCTCAGCTAGCTTTCTCCTACTCAGTCTGGGACCCTAGCCCGTGGGATGGTACTGCCCACATTCAGGACAGGTCTTCCTTAGTTAAGCCTTTCTGGAAAAGTCCTTATAGATAAACCTGGGTGTGTTTCCATAGTGATTCTAAATTCAGTCAAGTTGACAATGAAGATTAATCATCATATATGGTAATTTTGTTTTAATTTATTTTTAGAAATTATACTATTTTCTTTGTGTTCTTTCCTTCTTTTCTTTCTCCCTTCTCTTCTTCCTCCTCCTCTTTTTCTTCCTTCTCTTCCTCCTCTTCCTCTTCTTCCTCCTCTTCCTCCTCCTTCTCCTCCTCCCCTCCTCCTCTTCTTCCTTCTCTTCCTCTCCTCCTCCTCCTCTTCCTCCTTCTCTTCCTCCTCCTCTTCTTCCTCCTCCTCCTCCTCCTCCTCCTCCTCCTCTTCCTCCTCCTCCCCCTCCTTTTTGAAACAGGGTCTCACTATGCAGTCCCAGCTAGCCTGTAGCTCACTATGTAGACTAAGCTGGCCTGGAACTCCACCTGCCTCTGCCTCCCAGGTACTAGGATTAAATATGTGAGTCAGAGCCCAGCCATACTGTTTTTATAGTAGCTGCACCATTTTACCTTTTCACCAGCAAGGTACAAAGGTTCCAACTTCTCCACATCCTTCCCAATACTTGTTTCTTTTCTTCTTTATTTTATTATATTTTTTGGTCTTTTTTTGAGACAGGGTTTCCCTGTAGTCCCAGGCTGGCCTTGAACTCACAAAGATCTGCCTGCCTCTGCCTCTTGAGTGCTGGGATTAGATGTTCTTTTCTTCTTTAAACCATAATCATTTTGGTGAGTATGAAATAGTTATCTCTTTATGGTTGAGCATCTTTTCTTCTTCCTTTTTGGTGTACAGTAGATTTTATTGGTGGCACACGATATGGTAGGGCCCCTCAAACACTTTGTCTTCTCTGGGGAATCCAGGGTGGAACCATGTCAAGGAGGGAGCTGATCAGTATGTTGAAGGGCTGAGTTAGGGCAGAAATGTCCAAGTAGCTGAAGGACTTCTCTTTTCCTTAGCTCTCACTGGGGCTTGAGGTCCACGTAGCTCTCATTCCTTGGAGGTCATATGGACCATGTATTTACTCCACTGCACTGTTTCTGCAGCCAAATCCACTATCATACCAGGAAATGAATTTGACAGAGGAGTTAAGGGAAATGCCAGCCTGAACATCGAAGGCATGTGTATGCATGCATGCATGCATGTGTGTGTGTGTGTGTGTGTGCATGTGTGTGTGTGTGTGCGCGTGCCTGCACATACACTTGCCGTGGCACTCATGCTGAGGTCAGAAGACAGCTTGTGGGAATCAGTTCTCTCCTTCTACCATGTGTGTTCCAAGAGATTGGACTCTGGTTGTCAGTGCCCTTACCCACTGAGCTGGCTCTCTGGCCCCCTCTGTGTGGATTTATTTATTTATTTATTTATTTACTTATTTATTTTTAACAAAGATCACTTTTTTTAGGACAGGTTATCACCATGTAGCCCTGGCTGACCTGGAACTTGCTGTGTAGACCAGGCTGGCTTGGAACTCATCTGCCTAGCACTGCCACCTGAGTGCCACCATGCCTAGCATAACAAAGTCACTTTATTCTAATTAACTCACAAATAAAAACATCACACAGATTAAGCTCTCAAACACTTGCAGAGTCCTGAATGCTACATCTCAGTGCACTTCTTTTAAAAAAATTTTTATTTATTATTTTATGTATGAATATACTGTCTGCATGTAGGTAGGTGCACTGTGCAATGCTGCCAAGGTCAGAAGAGGGCATCAGATTCCCCTGGAACTGGAGTTGCAGATGGTTCTTAGCTGCCATGTGGGTGCTGGGGATCGAACCTGGGTCCTCTGCAAGAGCAGTTGGTGCTCTTAACCGCTGAGCCATCTCTCCAGCCCCCTCAGTGCACTTCTGTATAGTCACAACGGCCATTCCCAAGCCGGCGCTTTGCTTAGGGTTTCACACTTTTATGACATTACAGTTTTATTCAGTTATCCACCACATAAAAATAAACTATGGCAGAGCTGAAAGTAGGAAAACAAAACAAAACACCCAGTGTCCTTTTCGAGCGAGTTTCTGGCATGCCCGTGTGCACTTCGCTGAGCAGTAGGTCTCCTCCTTTGTGTTCACGCTGCTCCACTCAGCCTGGCTGTGTGCGTGGGGTGAACCGGAGCCTCTGATCAGCAGCAGCTCGTGATCCTCCTGAAGTTTGTGCTGCTGGGTGTTGAGGATGGGAGGTTATAGACCCCCAGAATAGGTCGGGCCCAGGTTCCAGGCTGACTTCTCACCTGTTGTTCCTTATTGACTGCCAGGTACAGGTGGAAACCCAGGTTTGCTATTCAGCTTCTGTTGACTCCTACAGTGGGAGTGCTCCTTGTTAGCTGTTTCTGCTGGCGAGGGGATTCCAAGTCTCCGTTGACACTGTAGGGGGGCTGATGGCTGGCTGCCTGAGATGAAAGCTTCAGTTTGTATTTGGCTTTGTCTTCTGCCATCCTGGAATGGTATTGGGGTACTGGTTACAGCCTCCCAAAGACAGAATCTAGGGTCCTCTCAGTCTTTGCTAGTGAGGGTGAGGGCTGAGTCCAGTTTTTCTCAGTGGCGTTGGCAGCCGTAGACTATCTGTAAGTATTCACTTTTGTTGGGTTTCGCCTTTCCTGGTCGCTTTGGCCAAAAGAAGCAGACTTCTGTTGGGGCTTCATGCCAGGGTCCATTTCTGAGTTGCTGACTTCTTTAGCTCCAAACCCTTAGCTTCTAAATAATAGACAAAAGATAGACTTTTTTTTTTTTTCAGGAACTCAGGGCCATGTTTTACCACAGGTACCAAAAAGTTTAAATAGGGAAACTATAAAAAGCAGTGATAAGCATAATGATGTTGTCACATCTTCCTCTCATGTTTGGACGTAAACAATGACAACACACACATGTGAGGATGTAGCATACTTATTTGGGATGTTATTTCCTAAAAGCTCTTGATAATATAGAATAATGATCACAGACAGTGTGGGTGAGCTCGCCCGTTACCATACCAGGTATGGAAGTATACACACATGTGGGAAAATACTGGGAAGAAGAAATATCTCAGCTATTAATCAAAACTGTGTCTGAATAATAGAATTTTAGATGATTTTAATTTTTTTCTTTTAGAGGTTTCCAAGAATTTTGGAGTGATCATGTATTATTCTTTTTATAACATAAAACTTTCGGGGCTGGAGAGATGGCTCAGTGGTTAAGAGCACCGACTGCTCTTGTAGAGGACCGGGGTTTGATTCCCACATGGCAGCTAAGAACCGTCTTTTTTTTTTTTTTTACTTTTTTGGATGATTTTTTATTTATTTATTTATTTATTTATTTATTTATTTTATGTATTTTTGAGACGGGGTTTCTCCGCTTTTAGTCCAGCTGACCTGGAGCTTCACTCTGTAGACCAGGTGGACTAATGACTCACAGAGATCCGCCTGCCTCTGCCTCCCAGTGCTAGGAATTAATGCGTGTGTGCCACCACACTCGGCCAAAGAACCGTCTTTAATGCCAAGGTGTGGGTGGTGCATCGCCTGTAACCCAGCACTCAAGGAGGCAGAGGCAGGCAGATCTCTGTGAAGTTAAGAACCAGCCTGGCCCTACAGAGTGAGTTCCAGAGCCGGCTGGGGCTTACAGGAGACCTTTCTCAAAAAAAAAAAGACAAAAAAAAAAATGAAAGCTGGGCGTGGTGGCACACTTTTTTTTTTTTTTTTAATCCCAGCACTCAGAGAAGGCAGAGGCAGGTGGATTCTCTGTGAGTTCAAGGCCAGCTGGTCTACATAGCAAGCTTGGCATGCTGAGACCTAAAGGGAGACCCTGTCTAAAAAGACCAATAATAAATAAATAAAATAATAAATCAATCTTTTTTTTTTTTGGAGAACAAGAATCTCCCTGTAGTCACAGCTGGCCTGGAACTCACAATGTAAACCAAGCTGACTTCGATTTCACAGAGATCCACTTCTCTCTGCCTCCTGAGTACTGAGGATTTAAACAGTCTTGCACCACCACATTCAGCATATGATCAAACATTTTTTTAAATAATTTTAGAGACAAGAGGTTCGCTGTAGTCCATGCTGTTGGAACCTCTATATAGAACCTAGGTTGGCTTTGAACCACAGAGATCCACTGCTCTACCTCGCCAACGTGCTGGGATTATAGGACGTTATAACCACCATACCTGCCCCCCCCCTTTTTTTTTTGGCATTGGAGCTTGCTCTATACGGTCTATATATAGACTATAGACTTATATATAAGACCGAGGCATGGAGACTTGAACTTACCCTAGACTCTGCGGTGCGCTCTTACTCCCCGAGTGCCCTGAGAATTAAAGGCATCGTGTTGCCTGCCCTGGTTTGATAAACCCATTTTTAAACACATAAAATTGGCCCATTGTTCTTATTAAATCATTACATTAGGATTATCATATTAAAGTTGAAGTACTGGCCAAAAGCAAAATGAATTGAACATGTCCATCATAAAAGGAGATGGAATGGCAGGTGTCCTTGTCCAGTTTGTGATGCTGGAACATCACCAGAGACTGGGTAGTTTGTAAAGAATACAGATTTAATTCTTTACAGCTCAGGAGGCTGGGAATTCCATAGTCACAGGCCAGCCTCTAGTGAGGGCCTTCATGCATGCTACCCTGATTCATGACAGAAGGTGAAGGGCAAGAGAGCATATACCTATCCGCAAGGGGAGTGTGGAGGGAGGGGCCCAGTTCAGTGTTTTGTTAGGAACCTTCTATCACGATAGCATCAATCCATCCAAGGCAATATCCTCATGACCTAACCACCCTTTTTTTGTGTGTGTGTCTTTCTGAGACAGGGTCTCCCCTGTAAACCCCAGCTGATCTGGAACTCACTCTGTAGACCAGGCTGGCCTTGAACTCACAGAGATCTGCTTGCCTCTGCCTCTCAAGTGCTGCGATTAAAGGCATGCGCCACTATGTCCAGCCTGGGAAAACTATTAGAATATTAAAAAACATCATTAAGAAACAAATTATAGAATTGACACCACTGAAAAATAAGTCTGGTTAGAGATTTAGGAAAAAAATTACAAAAATGAAATTAGACTAATAAGAGAGAAAAACTATTACAGGTAGGGCTGAGGGAGATGGCTCAGTGTTTAAAGAGCACTGGCTGCTCTTTGCCAGAGGACCTGGGTTTCATTACCAGCACCCACATTCGGCAGCTAACAATCATCTGTAACTCCAGTTCTTGAAAATCTGAGGCCCTCTTCTGAAATCCACAGCATTGCACAACACATGTACACTTACATATATGCAGCAAAACACTCATCACATATAGAAATAAAAATAAATAAAATTGAGCCCCTGGGGCTATCAGGGAGACCCTGGTCTCAAAAGACCAACAAAAAAAAAAATCTGAAACTATGAGAGAAACATACTCAGATATGGAAAAGCGTACAGAGATGTGATCATTCACCTAGTTCATGTGTGTTTGTGTGTGTAATTCATGTGTGTGTGTGTATGTGTGAGAAAGTGTTTTCATGTTTGTCCATGTTGGACTTGAACTGAGTAGCTGGGCATCATTCATATACATAAAAAGGAAGACATAAGGATAAAGCAGAAGACAAGTTTCCTGGAAGAAAGTTGGACTTAAAGTCTAGATTTAAAGTTGTTGCACTGTAGATCCACTAATGGGGACTTCAGCCAGTACCAGTTAATAAAGAGGAAAATCTGCTTATCTTCAAAAGGGAAGCCTGGTCAAACAAGACCTGACTTGTCCTCGAGTAGATGGAAGTGGTAAAGTGAAAAGCCAAACGGATCCAGGGGTTCCTCCCCTCACAAACCCGAGTGACCTGAGGACCAGATATCAACTGACCATTGGAAAACGAAAACCTTGGTTATTTGGGCTAAACCTGTGTGGCTTGAAACATCCAAAAGGAAAAGTATAACCAGCAAAAAAAAGTATCAGGGCTGGTGGTAACTTAGCCTTTCTGATGCTTAACCACCATACTTATGCCCATACCAATTTTGCTGAAGGACCTAACCTAAGGGATAACTTTATTACTTGCCCTCTAGAGCGTTCAACCTAAGTCGCCAGGGGACTATGCATTGGAGGCATCTCTTGAAATGGCCTACAAATGTGAGTCACCAGTCCTTCCTGTTGCAGGGAGGTCTTGGGAGATCCACTAATGGGACTTCAGCTAATGTCCAGTCTATAAAGGAAGAAAGTTTGCTCATGCTTCAAAAGGGAAGCCTGGTTTAGCAGGACCTGACTTTGTTCTAGAGTGGATGGGCCTTGGTGAATGAAAGCCAAAAGGAACCAGGAGCTCCTCGCCGGCTAAAATCCTGAGTGACTCCTGAGGACCATATCCTCAACTGACCTGGAGAAACAAAAACTTTGATTAATCTGGGCTAACTGTGGTGGCCTTAAACATCCAAAAGGAAAGTATAACCAGAAATGAAGAATTAGCAAGGCCGGGCGTGGGGGGAAGGTACACACCTTTAATCTTAATCGCCCTTGGAGGCAGGGGCAGGTGGATCTTTTGTGAGTTCAAGGCAAGAATGGTCTACAGAGCCGCGTTCAGGATAGCCCAGAGTTCCAGGGGAGTCCTTGTCTCAAAAGACAAAAAAACAAAAGAGAACAGTTTGTTTTGCCGTCTTACTGATGCAGCTACACTGTGGCTGCCACTGCTTTTGCCATCCTTCAAAGATGGTGAGACACTAGCTTTTCAACCTTTCAATACGGATTAGGAAGACTCACATCTTTCTCCAAGAATCCTCCAAAGCTTTCAGTGTACAGATGGGGACTTGCATGAGGACATACAGCTTGTGGACTTAGCAACTACTAGGGTTTCAGCCTCCTTTCAGGAGTATAGACACTGCCATTTTATTGGACTACCCAAGGCTGTATCATGGAGACCAGTACAGGAAATCAAGACAGGACGTGGTGCTTATTGGACCTCATTTGGTGACCAATGGAAGGGAAATCCCCAGTGTGGAGCACAACTGGGTGTAGAACTGATGGTGGTTTGAGACTGCCAAGGAGGCACCTTCAAACAATTTCTTAAGGAAAACATGACTGCTTTCAGCTTAATAAAGAAAAAAAAAAAGCAACGGAATAATAAAAAGATTTAATCATCAAAGCTAAAGAAGACTAAACTAATGACGTCACTAATCAATTGGAATATACTAACATACTAGTGTGCGCAGATGCATATTCATATCTTGAAGTGATGCAAATTAGGGTAAAACAACAACACACCAAAAAGCAACTGGGTCACCAGAACTGGACTGAGGGCTCGGAGAGATGGCTCAGTGGTTGGAGCACTGACTGCTTCTTGCAGAGGACCTGGGTTTCTATCCCCAGTACCCATCTGGCGGCTAAGAACCTTCTTACGGCAGCGGTGGTGATGGCGCAGTCTTCTAATTCGGCCAGCTTCTGGTAGGCAGAGGCAGAGGCAGCGGATCTCTGTAGTTCAGCCAACCTGGTCTACATAGTGGTTCCAGGACAGCTGGATAAAGGGAAGGGAGACCTGTTCAAAAACAAGACCAAAAACAAAAAACCAAAACTTGACTGAATAGGTGAACTTCTGTCCCAAACAGTAAACTTCTGTATCAGAAATTTTAAAAGAGACAGAAAAAAAGATGAAAAACATGTTTGACAGAATGCATGAGCTCTGATGGGGTGGGGGGGGGCAAGGAAGGGGGAATGTGTCTAGATTTGATTGGGAAATTTTGTATGAAATGTAAAACTTCAATAAAAATTTGGCTTAAGTAGGGCAAAAAAAATAAATGTTCACTGTGTATTTGTCTAACCCTACCAAGAAGAATACATTTTTCTGTAAATAAATACTCTTTTTGTTTTTTGTTTTTGTGGGGTTTTGGTTTTTATTTGTTTATGTTTGAGACAGGATCTCATTGTATATGCCAGGCTGGCCTGGAACTTCCTGTGTAGACCAGGCTGGCCTGGAGCTCATAGAGATCCACCCACCTCTGCTTCCCAATTGCTGGGATTAAATATGTGCACCACTATGCCCTAAAAGAAAAACTTATAAAGCATAAGAAGAAAAATTAATTGGGATAAAAAAGCTTTTCTGAGACTTGTCCACTGTAAGTAGATACAATAATAATAAAATAGAACACAATAGTTTTTACTGTATAACAATGAAAAGGCATGGTATCTGGTCAGCCGAGGTATTGTGCACATCTAAACCCTCAGATATGGATTTGGTGGCACACTCTTTTAATACCAGCACTCTGGAGATTGAGGTACTAGGATTGTGTGTTCAGCACTAGCCTGAGCTACATAGCAAGACCCTGCCCCAAACAAATATGTCAGTGAATGAATGAATGAATGAATGAATGAATCTTTACTACATTTTCAGGGCCACTTAAATAAAAAGTCCATAGATATGTATTTTTGGATACATGATAATTGAAGAAATACAATCTTCACAAAGTTTCCTGAAAAAAATTTTTAAAGATTTTTATACCAGCAGTCAAAATTAATAACTTATCAATAGAGGTATTACAGTAAAAAAAGATAGGTGATGGTTGACTGGAATCTGATTAAACATTTCAGGTAATGAAACTTTTGATCGTGTCATGTGAGCATTTCTGTAATTGAATTAAGTGCAGGATGCTGAAGCACATAGAAAAGAGGCCTTGTACTGAACTGGTAGTGTGAGCTGGGGGGGAGGGGGAGCACATGTCAGGATATTTCCAAAGAGTAGATGATACTTAAATTGAGACTTAAAAGTCAAATAAAACTTACTAGGAAGTAGAAAAGGCATTGGTCATGGAGGAAAGGCTTATGGAAAAGACATAAGGGAGAGAATTGCAAATTTACAATGTTGTGATTAATAATGGGTTCCCTGAGAATCACTAGTTCTCTGTTTACTTGAGGCTCGGAGAATGTGTATAAAACTCAGAGTCCTTCCCTCTCTAAGTAACAAAAATATATTTGGTATTGTGTGCAAGCAAAAAGGAACACGTTGGCATTTAATGGTCTTGCATAAAAAGATGATTAAGGCTGACCATGGTGACGTGTACTTTTAATCCTAGCACTTGGGAGGCAGAGGCAGGCAGATCTCTGTGAGTTCGCCAGCCTGGTCTACACATAAAGCGAGTTCCAGGCAAGCTGGGNTAAGAATCACTAGTTCTCTGTTTACTTGAGGCTCGGAGAATGTGTATAAAACTCAGAGTCCTTCCCTCTCTAAGTAACAAAAATATATTTGGTATTGTGTGCAAGCAAAAAGGAACACGTTGGCATTTAATGGTCTTGCATAAAAAGATGATTAAGGCTGACCATGGTGACGTGTACTTTTAATCCTAGCACTTGGGAGGCAGAGGCAGGCAGATCTCTGTGAGTTCGCCAGCCTGGTCTACACATAAAGCGAGTTCCAGGCAAGCTGGGTCTATAGGGAGACTCTGTCTCAAAAGACCAAAAAATAAAAAAGTAAAAAGATGATTAATATAATAATTGTTAAATGAGTCTGTGCTTTAATTTGAAACTTCCTGCTGACCATATGTTATGTGATAGTTATAAAGATTGAGTAATTGTTCTTTTTTTTATGTGTACTGTCTGCATGTAAGTTGGTGCACCCGTGTCGTGTAATGCTGCAGAGGGTGTTGGATTTCCCTGGAACTGGAGTTAAAGATGGTTCTTAGCCACCATGTGGGTGCTGGGAATCAAACCTGGGTCCTCTGTAAGAGCAGTCAGTGCTCTTAACTGCTGAGCCATCTCTCCAGCCCCGTAATTGTTTTTGTGTGCAAATAAAGTTGCTAGAACATTTGTTGGTACCTACACACAAACATTCTACACCATCAAATGTATCTGTCTTGGCTTCTACACTACAGTATTTTACAGAAACACATGTTCTGTATCAAAGTCAGGATATGTGGGCACTGGCCAAATCTGGCTTGCCACCTATTTTTGTAAATAGTTTTATTGAAAAGCTTGGTAAGGGTCGGGCATGGTGGCACAAGCCTTTAATCCCAGCACCTCCATGGTGGCTAACAATCCCAGTGCCAGGGCATCTGAAGCCTTTTAGCCTCCCGGAGCTTTGCATACATAGGTGTACTTACATACATAAGGCAACACACATAGATATAAGATAAAAATAAATAATTTAAGAAGAATAACATGTTTTAAATGTATTGATTGAATAGTATTCATTGCATATGATCTGTATTATCATTATTTAAAATTATTGTGGTTAAATGAAAAAAGGACTAATATTTTGATAAGAATGGTTTTTTAAAGGTTAGTTTCAATTGGACTACTATTGTTAGCCTTCTTGAAGGTCAGATTGGCTACCAAACATTTCTATTCTTATCTGATCAAGTTCTGTTTGTATTTTTGTAAATATTCTATTCACTCTGTCATGTCCTTTCACAGACCATTTTGTTTGGTTCATTCCATAATGAGAGAAACGCTATTCAGAAATCTTAAAGGTAAAAAAAATTCTCTGTGAATCTCATTAACTTTCTTTTTAGGATTTTCATAATGAATTAAACCCTAGAACCAATCTAAAATAACATCCCCATGGGAAATGTCCCTGTTCGGTATTCTGTCTCATGCTTTTGACACAGATGGGGATGACAGTAATTCAGCATTTGAATTCTCTCTTACGGTGACAGTAAGCTATCTTTTTTCTTAAATTTTTCTTTTTTCTTAAAGTTAAATGTTTGGAGGTTGGTTGACTACTGGGATGGTAGCTGTAAGCTGATTGACAATAACCAACAAGGTATCCTACATATAATTTTCTCTTTTATTAATGTCAGAAAATAAAATTAAAGAAGAATAAGATTTCAGTGTTAACTCTTAGGAATTTTCCTTTTCTGACAAAATGTTGCTCATTTGGAAAGCATTGAAATATGATTTAACTAGTTGAGTTTAAATATGCATCACATAGATACTTTGTAATCAAAGGGAGTAGCAATTTGTTACTACTGTTTATACTATTTGTTTAATATTCAGAAATTAATATATATCTTCTACTTGATGATGTTCCTGGGTTGTTTTGTATCCTTTATCTAGAACTTAAAAAAATTAAGCTATATATTAGTCTGTATGTTTTCGTTGTCTGAGAATTTTTTTCTGGGGATTCAGTTCTGTTAATGAACATTTTGAGAACCATCTCATGGTATGGTCTTCATTTGAAAACTTGAGAAAAAAATTGTTTCTACCCCTTGGACAACATAATGTAGTGTTCACCCTTTGTCCAACCACCAGCATTAGATTTGCAGACTTGCTAAGTAAAAAAAAAATGGCCATTTTTCCTGCCACTATTTTTTATAACTGGTGAGGTTGATTTGTTGGTTTGTTCATTAGAACTTGAGTACTAGAGTTTTCAGAATCAGCCTCTGAGGTCAACACAGGCTTTCTGACTGATCTCCACTGGGCTGTCACCTGAGCCAGCCTTGTAGAGATTAACCCTTTGTTAGTTTGATAATGTCCTCACTTATGAGTTGCCTTTTTAATACTTAAGACTGAGAGAAACAAAAGTACCAGACTGAACACTTGAGTTGAAAAGAGTTCTGGTTTCCCCACACACTATTAATGTGTTCATTTGAACCCTATGAGGCATTTGATATCTTACAAAACAAAAATGATAGTTGGTATGGAATGCATGCCTATGATTAGTAATTTTTAGGCAAAGTAAATTAAGGAAATGTGCCCAAGATATTTTCATTAGTTAACTTATATATAATCTAAAGACAGTTATTAATAGGAACAGCAGTTCAACATTATTTGTAATGGTGTTCTTATTTTCTGTTCTCAAAACTAATAAGTGTCTGGGGTTAAAATGTTATTGATTAAAAAAAGTTATTAAAAAAGTTATTGATTAAATTTAGAATGTAATTCTTATCCCTTCATCCCAATAGTCAGGGCTTGCCTGTAGAAAAGTAATTCAGGGCATATGCTTTTTAAAAATGCATTTTCTTTCTATTAGACAACACTGGGAAAAAAATAAAAATGTACTTTTTATTCTACATGAAGGATGCTTGTACTTATAACTTATTACTTATTGTTAAAAAAATAAAAATTAAAAAATTGGAAAAAAATCAGAAAGCTTACAAAGGAAAAAAATAAAAATGCATTTTCTAATTATTTATAAAATGAAAAAGATTTTCTGTAACATATGTTGTATATTTATATTTAGCTGAAACACACAGCTATGGCTTATATGGAATTGTGTGGTTTGGGGCTTGAGTTCTTCCCCCTGAATAGTTATTTTCAGGTTAATTGCAAGAAATCAATTCTGTGGTGACAAAAATGGTTTAAAGGAAGTGTGTCTTAAATATGAATTAGGTGCTTCTTTGAATTGTGAAATAAATTAGTTTAATTACACGTGGCAATTTTCTTGGCTAGTGATGTAATGTGAAATAGTATTCTCTTCTCCCCTCCCTTGAAAATTCAAGCCAATTAATAGAACTTTTAAGCTCTTTGTCACAGGCCACCATGGAGGTCTGCAGAGAAGAACTTTAATCCAATAAACATTTCATTTAGATCATGAAAAGAAAGCATGAGGAGACGCTCCTATAAGAGAGGGTGTCACCATGAAGAGATGGGAGGGATTGGCCAAATTAACCAGGAGGCCCTCATATTTAACGCATAAACGTGTCAAAACTAACAGAATCATTATTTAATTTGCTTGAACTCTATACTGAGGAAACTCTAAAAAGCCACAACTGTTTTCTTCAAAGCCTCTACTGTTGAGCTGGATGGACAGGGCAGAGGGAGGTTGTGAGAAATCCAGATAGCACACAGCCCTGGCCGGAGCTGGTCAGAAAAGGGAATAGATAATTAGGCGTAATTAGCGTGTATGAATCGTTGTCTCTCTGCCCTTAGCTTGAATAAATTTTGAAGAAAAACCCCTCGTGGTGCAAAGCCTTTGATGTAGGAAGAGTCATTGTGGCTTGGCAGCATAAAGGCAGTGTTTTATACTTTTTACATAATGGTTGTGGCACAGAAAGACTGAATGGACCCTGCACCCCCCTGTCTGCTTTCCACCAAGGACTTTTGGATTCTCTTGAAACAAAAATGCATCACAAGTTTTCAGTTGTCCGTAATGAGGTAGCGGACCTCATCAGGGCTCAGGGAAAGCCATCTTTAGCTTTGTTGAAATCTTAATCACAGGTTTTTTTTTTTTTCTTTCTGGGAAATCTATTTTCTTAAATCAACCCCTTAGCTTGCACCTCCAATAAGAGAAAGGAGTCGGGTACAAAAAAGCCAAATAGAAAAGTTAAAATTATGACATAAAAGACAACACATTTCTGGTTTTGATCCCATATGAAAAATATATTTGATTTATTTCTCTGCCTTCAAATCAGTAACTTTCTACTAAGGTTGTTTTATGAGAAAATAGCAATTTTAGATTGCTTCTTGAAAAGAACTTTTCTTAAAATTGAAATTATACTAAATAAAATGAAAACATGTTACTAGTTACAGTATCTAAGTTTTTACATGAAATTGAAAATATACCCAGTATATTTACTGTAAATTTTATTTTATTTTATTTTTGAGTGAAATATGTTTGAGAACCTAGCTCTGTGTCCAAACCTAGTCTGTGCATTGTATATTCACTACTGGGAAAAGAAGTTATTTTCTTGTAAAAGCATTGCATTTACTTTGAAATTTTCTGAGAGAACTAAAACAATGAGTCACCTAAAATACAATATTAGTTCATTCTGGTAGTTGAATTATGTTCAGTTTGATGACCCAAAATATTTTTTTAATTAATCCTCAGCAAAAAATAAGTTAGTAATTTTAAAATTCTGTGGTAGCCCAGATATTTTTCAAGGGTGGAGGGAAACCTGAAGCAAGTACACAGTATGTTCAATATCAGAACAGGACTTCTAAGCAAGTTTTAGATTTCTGATAAAATATCAAGCTCTCCTTACCAGCTATTTGGAACCTCATGAAAAAAACTACCCTTCAGATACTTAAGTGCCCAGATTTCATTCTAATTAACATTCTTCTTTTAACATATCTTAATTATAAATTAGTCATCAGCAATCCATTCCTTAATGTGTAATCTATGAATCTATTTTTGTAAGTGTTACTTTGCTTTAATACAGCTTTTTGATGACGTTTTGATTCTAGATAGACTTCTTTCAAGCCAAAATGCTCTGAGAATCTTTTGGCTACTTAACCCATTTTGCATATTGTGCCATTTGTAGAATAAGTAGCCTTTTATACTTGAAGTTGATTTGAACTCTGAAAGGCAACACCTGAACATCTCACAAAACTGGATAATTATGGCTGATTGTGTTTTTCAGGTATAGGTCACGGGAAATTCATTTGGGGTAAAGTATGTACAAAGCTAAGAAATATGCAGATTTTCTGTTGTAGGATTGTGTAAAAATTATTTACAGTTAATACTTGCATAAAGGTTAGAAAGGTTGATGAAGTGATATTTAGTTTTGCTTTACTATTCACTGCATGTCAGAATGTAATTATGACTGATTCATGAAACTGTCTTAGAAACGAACCATCTTTATTAAAATGCTGATCAAGATAAGAGCTGACAGTAATAAAGAATAGAACATTTTAGTCTTGTTGCTTTTGAATGATTGCTAATTACCCCAGAGGTCATGTATAGTGCTTGGTAGGATTCATTGACATTATTTCTTTTAAGTCTGCTGTTTCAACAACATCTGAGCATGAAGACACAAACTGTGCGCACAGTGAACAATAGTTTGGCTAAGTTTTTCAGGCTTCACGATACCTAAGACATTTTTTTCCTGCTATGTGAATTTAGCTTTTCCCCATCAAAATTATGGTTATACTAGGAATGCTTAGCACAAAATACTCTGTATATTTACTTTTGACTATACGTGTCCTGTTCTTACACTGGTCTTACACAGTAAGCAAAAAGGTTATCGAGACTGTTGTCTCGGAATGTATTTGTAAGCATATAACATTAATAAAGGACAGAATATAGGTTAGCCTATAAGTTAGAATTCATAAAAAGGACTTCTTAGTTTATAATTTGAATATACTTTTACTATCGGTAGCTAGCATTCAACTTAATTTTTGTTTTATTAAATACAAACTTTGTAATTGGTTTTTAAAGACATATAGGAATCTTTATATTATGTTCTTTAGCCAATAATGATGGTAGGACACACATATCATTAAAATTTGGTTAGCTGAGTAAACTTGCATAATGTCTAAAATAAACTTTAGTATATTAGTTATTTGGCTCTTATCAAAAGAATATGTAATATACGTGTGTATACAAAACACACAGTCATCACACATATTGATGTAGTTTACATGATGTGATAGAAAAATCAAGAGGCTAAGAAGGCTAATTTTAAATTAAATGTGGTAAGTTATAAAACAAAAGAGGTCATAAAGTTGGGAGGAAGGGTAGGGGAGCGGGGGGGGGGTGAACATGATCCAGACATATGCACGCACCATGGAATTCTCAAAGAATTACTGAAAAAACATTTTTTTTTAAAGGTCATTTTTGTGAGCCTGGCTCTGTCAAGTGATGCAATTGGGCTAAAAGATTGCTATGGCCCTTATAAAGCTTGGGATTTTTAAGATTATGTTCCAGAAGTTTACTTATAACTACTTTCCTTTGAACTATGATACATTTCTATTGTAGGCAATGTTCTAAGTATGGCGTTAAACTCTTAGGCTAGCTAGTCTACAGAACCCTAACAGCCTTGCATAGCTCAGATATTTTATCTAAGAAACCAGTATTTGATTTCAGTATGCATTTGTTGGCTGCTTGGTCACTGGAGATGTTCCTGAGATAAATCCTGCCATCAAGGAAATTAAAGTGTCCTCGTGCAAAAAAAAATAGCTATAATGGAGGGAAAATATTATACTATAATATAGAGCAAGTAGGAATGGTCACCTGTATGCAGGAGTGACAGTGCTAGCAATATGTAAAAAAATCTCAAAATTTTAAATAATTTTCCACCTTCTTTAATGCTGGCAGTTGTGGAGGATGAGTTAACAGCCGTGGAAATTGATGTGAGTTCTGAATGGACTCCTGTGTGCTTACAAAGTTCAGAGAGATAAAACTATGCTTTTTGTTTTCTTTATATTGATGTTTTCAGTGCCATCACTCTT
The DNA here is from genome assembly GCA_009823505.1 of Rhizomys pruinosus. Classification (NCBI taxonomy): domain Eukaryota; kingdom Metazoa; phylum Chordata; class Mammalia; order Rodentia; family Spalacidae; genus Rhizomys; species Rhizomys pruinosus. The sequence continues at coordinate 77,315 of VZQC01003083.1, forward strand.
GGTAGTGATGTTTTTATTCCAGTTGGATGAAGGGCAGATTTTCTTAGGGAAACAGGATAAGACTTAAAAGGGAAATGAGGAGAGTGGAGGGAACAATGATAAAAATAATTTCAGAGTGTATGGGAGAAGTTCCTGTCCCTGGAACTAACTCTGTTAGGAACAAGCTGAGGAGTATAGAGTAGGCGTGGGTAGAACCTGTTTGTGGGGGGCAGCAAGGAAGGGGTGCTATTCTCGGTTGTAACTAGAAACTTAAACAGTTCATTTAATGTGGAAATCCTAATTGTGTGTGGAAGACTTAATGCACAGAGCACTGTGCATGCTAAACATCTCATGATTTATAGGGTACTTGGAAATAAGAACACATCAGATTTTTTTAAATTTTATTTATTTTTATATGTGTATGAATGTATTGTCCGCATGTAGGTTTGTGCACCTGTGTCATGCAATGCCGCGGAGGTCAGAAGAGGGTCTCGGATTCCCCTGGAACTGGAGTTCTCCTGGAATTGGTGTTACAGATGAAGGTTCTTAGCCGCCATGTGGGTGCTGGGGATGGAACCCAGGTCCTCTGCAAGAGCAGTCGGTGCTCTTAACCGCTAGGCTATCTCTTCAGCCCCAGAACACATCAGATTTTAAATAACTTATATTACATCAGAACAGACACTGGGTCTTGATGAAGTCATACTCGGCTGGTGTATGCTGATGAGGAACAGTACAAACAAACAGTACAAACAGTACAGGCATGTATGCTCAGAGAGTCAGAGTTGGAAAGAACTTTGGAAACACCTGTCATCCTGATTGTAGACTGGGAAAGTGAAGCTCCTATCTGCTGTTACTTGCTTTCAGGTAGCCCAGTTAGATTGCCAGCCAGGTTTGGAACCAAGACTCCCTGCTCTTTATTTAAAGTTCCTTCCACCAAACCATTTTTCACAATGTGTGTGTGTGTGTGTGTGTGTGTGTGTGTGTGTGTGTGTTCATTATGTACACTTATTTCATATACTGCTACTACCTTAGAAGAGAATGAATTATATTTTCTTTTTGGGGGGTGGGGGGCTTAAATGAAGTTTAATTTAATTACAATGCCAGGCCGGACACTCAGCTCTGGAGGACTGGGGGCCTTGAGGAGCCGGTTACACAGCTTTTTTTTTTTTTTGGTCTTTTTGAGACAGGGTCTCCCTGTAGCCCCAGCTGTCCTGGAACTCACTCTGTAGACCAGGCTGGCCTTGAACTCACAGAGATCTGCTTGCCTCTGCCTCCCAAGCGCTAGGATTAAAGGCATGCGGCATCACGCCCGGCCACACAGCTTTTTATGAGTACAACACCTAATCAGAGTTTAACACGATAGTTAAAGTCACCATTCAAGGGGAAGCACATGAAGCAAGCAAATCAATCAAGACCACTTGGGTACTTCGTAGGATGACTCAGGGAAAAATGAAACTTAATGGCATCTGAGAGGAGCACTATCCCTGAGCTTTTATAATCCCATGTCTTATTCCCCCTATTGTTGTGGGATCTTCAAATCCTTGAAGGATGTTCGTAAGAGCTGACCTCAGTGGTGTTTCTGGGGTGGAATGATCTCTGCTAGGGAGGGGGTTGTATTGGGTCCTTAGCACCATGAATTTGATAGAATTTATCCATTGGTTAATAAATCTGACAAGTGAGTTAAGGATGCATGGGCCACAAATCAGAGGAACCAGAAGGATAAATTTACTGGCAGATCCGGGAAGTCCTCAGCTCTCAGCTGAGAAAGAAACTTGCTCTTTGGGGGGGGGTCTACCCTAAACTTCATAGTCAATTTTTAGTTCCCATTTTTATTACTTTACCCTCAAAAGAGGGAATTGGGGTGCCAACTGCTCTGACTTCTTCCATGTTGAAAAGGGGTGCTAGGTGTGGCAATTGGGGTGTCCCATCTCAGCAGATCTATCTAAAGGACCCCCAAAAGTATATCTAGAGAGAGAACAATGTCCTTGACTGGTGCCTGTGAAGGAGAAGTGAAGGCATGAACACTTAGGTACATTTTCTAGGTAGGGAACCGGGAGAAGTAAGAACAGGGTGAATTCAATGTCCAAGTTAAAAGTCCATTAGAATTAGCTGGGCGTGGTGGCGCATGCCTTTAATCCTAGCAGAGGCAGGCGGATCTTTGTGAGTTCAAGGCCAGCCTGGTCTACAGAGTGAGTTCCAGGACAGCTGGGGCTACAGGGAGATCCTGTCTCGAAAAAAGAAAAAAAAAGTCCATTAGAATTTCTCAACGAGGGGCTCCAAAGCATCCATTTATTGAACTTCTTTTTTTTTTTTTCATTTGGCCATGATGGCTGGACTCAGGATCTGCTTTTCAGATATTTTTGATAGTCACAGGGTAAGTTTCCTTTTAGGTAGCTTAAATGTAAATATTTAGTACAAACAGAAGTAGTCTCTTTTTTCTTTCCAGACTCCAATCCTGGTCCACAGTTTTTCAGTAGTAGGAAACATACCAAGCCCTGCTGATTGATTCTTTATTTTACCAGAGTAAGATATGGACCCCTCCTTTTCCTGTTCTCATGGCTTTGTTCTGTTATTGTCATTCTGTATTGCTTCTGTTTTTCTCCAGCTGGTGTGAATCTTGGTGGGACCTCCATGTGGAGTTTAAATGAAGTTTAATTTAATTACGACTCTGGCAGACACTCAGCTCAGGAGGAGTTGGGGCCCATGAATGTATTTTCAATCAGGAATTATTTATCTTTCTTTTATACAAGTACAATCTGCCATATTACTCTAACTTTGGTCATGATGATACATTAAATACAATAATACTCAAACTTGTATTTAGTAATATCTTAAAATGTACTCTTCAGGTTTTCAAGGATTTGTTAAAGACTAACTTGCATCTTCAGGCCAAAGTGCTAAGGAATACTGAGTGGCATGGCAAAAAGTTGAGCACATTCAGTGAAGAAAGAGAAGACTCAGAGCTGAGAATATTTATAAATGCTGTACTGAATACCATAAAGCTCTTAATAGCCAAGTTTGTAAAAAATGAATGGAAGTCATTTTATTTTTGTCTTTTTGAGACAGGGTCTCCTTATAGCCCCAGCTGGCCTGGAACTCACTCTGTAGACCAGGCTGGCCTTGAACTCAGATTCACCTGCCTCTGCCTCCCAAGTGCTGGGATTAAAGTCGTGTGCCATCATGTCCGGCCTGTTTTGTGTTTTTGTAGACAAGTTCTTTCTTATTTTGGTTATTTGTACAGAAGAGGCAAAAATCTTTGAAGTAAATTTACTATCTGTAAGAAAAGTTCCCATCAACCTGGAAGAGGTCTTGTATTAGTTTCTTTTCATGGGAAAGATTAAGGTTACTAGAGCTGTTGAAGTTCTGTTTGATGGGACAGTTATCTTAAAAAGTTGTCTCAAGTTTCATGTATCGACTTTTTTACATATATCACTTTATTTTTTCTTTTTTGCTCTCAGGAGCAAGGATACTGGTTTTCTTGCACAAAACAGTGAGTGAAAAGTGGAGTATTAATCAGAGTCATGTATTATGACAGAGCTAGAAATGAGTGATGGCTGTGACTTCAGTAAGACAGTTACCTTTTTTTGAGTATCGGTACTTAGGACAATACATGGTGCAATTTAAGCTCTTTTTATAGAATTTCATGGGAAGTAAATGGATACATTCTGGGATTAAAAAATCTAAACATGAGCTGGGCGTGGTGGTGCACGCCTTTAATCCTAGCACTCGGGAGACAGAGGCAGGCGGATCTCTGTGAGTTCAAGGCCATCCTGGTCTACAGAGTGAGTTCCAGGACAGCTGAGGCTACAGGGAGACCCTGTCTCAAAAAGACCAAAAAAAAAAAAGTCTAAACATTGCCTCTCTGTATATGTGTGTGTGTAGAAGCTCCCCTTCACTTTTTAAAAAATTTTTAAATTTATTTTTATGTGTATGAGTGTACTGTGTGCATGTAGGTTGGTGCACCCGTGTCGTGCAATGCTGTGGAGGTCAGAAGAGGGCGTTGGATTCCCCTGGAACTGGAGTCAAAGACCGTTCTTAGCAGTCACGTGGGTGCTGAGGATCGAACCTGGGTCCCCTGCAAGAGCAGTCGGTGCTCTTAACCGCTGAGCCATCTCTCCAGCCCCCTCCCTTCATTTCTTTCTCCTCTCCCTATTTCCCCCATCCTCTACCCACCTCCTTTCTACTCTTCTGTTTAGGAAGGGTCGTTATTAAAATCAATGTTTAAAGCATTTTTTCCTCTCTCTCTCTCTCTCTCTCTCTCTCTCTCTATATATATATATATATATATATATATATATATATATGTGTGTGTGTGTGTGTGTGTGTGTGTGTGTGTGTGTGTATGCAGGAAAATCTGTATAATGCCCAAATATACAGTTCTGCTTTGTTGTAAATTAAGAAATTAGTATATATGTCTGAATCTGAGTTGTGTTTTGACTCCTTGGAGATATCCTGGGATCTTTTGATATCTCAATGTCATTCTTTTAGTTGTTTTCTTTCTATTTCACAGAATGGCTGTATTATTGTTTTAAAACTAATTTGCTATGTTTGTATGCTTTGCATTATTCTGGATTTTTTATGTTCCAAATAATACATTTTATTTTTCCTCACCCCAGGTAATAATACTCTTTAAGACGTATTTATGGGCTGAGGGGATGACTTAGCAAACCTGAGTGTGATCCCCAGAACTCATGTAAAAAAGCCAGGCAGAGTGGTACCTGTTTACAGTACAGCCCTGGGGAGGCCAACGTCAATGGATTCCTAGAACTCGCTGGCCAGCCAGTGTAGCCTAAATTGGAAAGCTCCAGGCCAATGAGGGACCCTGTCAATAGGAAACACAGTGGACATCTCCTGAGGAGGAGCAACTCTTTCCTCCACATGTACACACATGCACATGTACTTATGCACACCAACATGTACACACAGTGCACATGCACTCATGCATGCCAACATGTTTACAAATTTATTTATTTATTTTTTATGTGTATGAATGTACTGTCTGCATGTAGGTTTGTGGACCTGTGTCGTGCAATGCCACAGAGGTCAGAAGAGGGTGTCAGATTCCCCTGGAACTGGAGTTAAAGACCGTTCTCAGCCGCTATGTGAGTGCTGGGAATCGAACCCAGGTCCTCTGCAAGAGCAGTTGGCGCTCCCAACCGCTAGGCCATCTCTCCAGCCCCTACAAATTTATTTTGAATATATCATGAATCAGTAGTTCTATAGGTTAAATGTCTAGAAACAGAATTTCTGGGTCAAAGTTTCTTTACGGTTACAACTTTTTTTTGTCAAATTGCCCTTTGCATATAGATTACATTAAAAGTTAAAACGAGGGGCTGGAGGGATGGCTCAGAGGTTAAGAGAACCGACTGCTCTTGCAGAGGACCCAGGTTCGATTCCCAGCATCCACATGGCGGCTAAGTACCGTCTTTAACTCCAGTTCCAGGGGAATCTGATGCCCTCTTCTGACCTCCACAGCATTGCATGACATGGGTGCACCAACCTACATGCAGACAGTACACTCATACACATAAAATAATAAATAAATTAAAAAATTTAAAAAAATGTTTGATTGTGGGGCTGGAGAGATAGTCTAGCGGTTAAGAGCGCCGACTGCTCTTGCAGAGGACCCAGGTTCGATTCCCAGCATCCACATGGCGGCTAAGTACCATCTGTAACTCCAATTCCAGGAGAACTCCAGTTCCAGGGGAATCTGATGCCCTCTTCTGACCTCCACAGCATTGCATGACATGGGTGCACCAACCTACATGCAGACAGTACACTCATACACATAAAATAATAAATAAATTAAAAAATTTAAAAAAATGTTTAATTGTGGGGCTGGAGAGATGGCTCAGCAGTTAAGAGCACCGACTGCTCTTGCAGAGGACCTGGGTTCAGTTGCCAGCACCCACATGGCAGCTAACACCCATTCCTAACCCCATGATGCCCCCAACACCTGCCATCATACATGCACACAGTGCACTTACACATATGCAGGCAAAACACTGGTGCACATAATGATAAACAAAATATTTAAAAAGATGCCCCAATAGCCCTCTTAGAACAGAGTAAGGCATACAAACACAGATGGTAAGAAATCATATGGCATTAACGCATGATGTTCTGAGAATTTTATTAGGTGTTGCTTTTACATACTGAGTTGCTAACTGGTTATTGCAAAATCATGATTGCCAACAGATCTAAGGGTGGTAGAACTTTTGACCTTTTTTATTCTATGCCAGTAAGAGTACAGAGCCTCCACATCTGAGTTTGCTCGCTGCCTTCCTCACCTGTGAAGAGGCTGAACTATAGAAGAGAGATCAAAACGTCTCTCATTTGAATAATTTGGCCTCATTAGCATTGACAAATTGAGGCCATTATTCCTATTTTTTTTAAACAGGTTCTTTAAGTTTTTTTCTATTATTTCTTTATTGTGTGTGCATGTGTGTGTGAACATGTGTGTGCTTGTGCATGTGTGTGTGCACCACAGCTTATGTGTGGACTCAGGACAACTTACAGGAGTTGGTTCTCTCCTTCAGCCACATGGGACTCTCAGATTGAACCAGGAGTTGTGGCAGGCACTCTCATTTGTTGAGATATCTCACCAGCCCATGAGTTAACTTCTTTTATTTCTTGAAAACTTTTATTACATTTGTTTATTTATGAGGGGGCATGCCTTGGCACAAGTGTGGAAATCAAAGGACAACTTGTGGGGATCAGTTCTCTCCTTCCATCATGTGGGTCCCAGGAATTGAGCTCAGATTTTCAGGCCTATAAGTTAACTTATTAAAAATGATTGAAGTTATTACTTTTTTTTAAATTTTATTTATTTCTGTATGTGTATGAATATATTGTCTGCATGCAAGTCTGTGCACCTGTGACGTGCAATGCCTCGGAGGTCAGAAGAGGGGGTCGGACTCCCCCGGAACTGGAGTTCTCCTGGAATTGGAGTTTCAGACGGCTCTTGGCCGCCATGTGGGTGCTGGGGATCAAACCCAGGTCCTCTGCAAGAGCGGTCGGCGCTCTTAACTGCTAGGCCATCTCTCCAGCCCTGAAGTTATTACTTTTATTCTCTGTGACAGTGTTATAAACATAACCATGACTATGTATTTTTTGGAATAAGTGGCAGTGGAGCATCTTACAGATAGAAATATGTACACTCTATGTAGTATTGTAGTATTCTTTTTTTTAATTTTAATTTTTTATGTATTTCTGTATGTGTATGAATGTACTGTCTGCATGCAAGTTTGTGCACCCGTGTCATGCAATGCCGCGGAGGTCAGAAGAGGGTCTCGGATTCCCCTGGAACTGGAGTTCTCCTGGAATTGGAGTTTCAGACGGTTCTCGGCCACCATGTGGGTGCTGGGGATCGAACCCGGGTCCTCTGCAAGAGCAGTTGGCGCTCTTAACCGCTAGGCCATCTCTCCAGCCCATGTAGTATTCTTTAAATGTCACCACTTTCCTTGATGAAACAACTCTCCATATTAACATTACAATTCTTTGGTTTTTTTCTTCCACATACCAAAATAATTCAAATAGCATATGTGTTAGTCCATCTCCTTTTGCTAGTTATAAAATACCAAAGACTGGGTCAGTTATAAAGAAAGAATTTGTTTTGGCTTCTGGATCTTGTATGAGCCACACTTGGTGATGGCTTCTGGGATGTGTTTATTATTCTCTTCAGTCTGAGGAATTCCTTCTAGCAGCTTCTGCAGTGCTGGCTTTAGTTGTCATAGATACATCTTCCTGCTTTTATTTTGGAATTTTTTTGTTCTGTACAGATCATGACAGATAGTTTTGCTGGATATAGTAATCTGGGATGACAGCCATGGTCTTTCAGAGCTTGAAATACATCCTTCCAAACCTTTCTGGCTTTTAAAGTTTTAGTTGAGAAATCAGCTGTTATTCTTTTGTTGTTGTTGTTGAAATTTTGTAATTGAATTTTTGCAAATTTCATACATCTTGATCATATTTACACCCCTTCCACCAAATATATTTTGTTATCAGAACCACTTTTTTGTTTTGCTTTATTTTATATTTATATTTATTTATTTATTCATTCATTCATTCATTTTCAGTGTTTTTGAGACAGGGTCTCCCAGTAGCCCCACCTAGCCTGGAACTCAATATGTAGACTAGGCTGGTCTTGAACTCACAGAGATCCATAGGCCTTTCTCTGCCTACTAAGTGCTGGGATTAAAGGCATGTGCCACCACCCCTAGTTTTTTTTTTTTTTGAGACAGGGTCTCACTGTGTAGTGCTGGCTGCATGGAGCTCACTATATAGACCAGGCCAACCTCCAACTCACAAAGATCTGCTTCTGCCTCCCAAGTTCTGGGATGAAAGACATGCCCATCCCCCACCCCCTTCCCACACCAGCTCCATGTGCCTACCTTTATATGTGACTTAGTACTTCTCTCAAAGTTTTAGGTATACTTTCTTCTGTATATTTAGTGTTTTAATATGGTATAGAGAGTTTCTTTTTTGGTCTTGCTTAATTGGTGTTCTATATGGCTTTTGTACCTGGGTGGGTCTATCTTTCCCTAGGTTTGGGAAATTTTCCCCCGAGATTTGTTGAAAATATTTCCTATGCCTTGGCATGGAGTTCTTTTCCTTCTGTGCCCATAATTTATAGAATTGTTTTGCTCATTGTGTCCCAAAGATGCACATTTTACTCATTTATTTTAATTTTTTTGGTGTTTTTTGAGACAGGGTCTCCCTGTAGCCCCAGTTGGCTTGGAACTGGCTATGTAGACTAGAATGGTCTTGATCTCACAGAGATCCACCTGCTTCTGCCTCCCCAGTGCTGGGATTAAAGGCATGCGCCATCAGACCTGGCAATTTCCTTATTTCATTCAACTGTTTGTTCATGCTCTCTTGGAATCCATTTCAGGAGTTAATTTATGTCCTCTTTCATTTCTTTGAACATGCTTATAATCATTCTTTTGAATTCTTATCTGGGTTCTCATCTAATTCACTATCTTTGGGAGACATTACTCTGAGATTGGTAGTTTTTTGAGGGGACATGTTAGTTTTTAATGTATTTTTATGTTAGGGCTTATATATTAGGAGCTAGATCATTGGTTGAGTTTTAAAAATTAGATAATTTTTCTTCTTTTAGTGGAAGCAGTTTCAGTATTCCAGAGGGACTAGGTTATGGTGGAGTTGAGGCATCATTTTCCTTGGTTAGACTGGTGTGCAAGGCATCATCTCCAGTTCCCTCCGAGGGTAGACTGTTGTCGGACACTAGAGTAACTCTCCAAGTGTACACCAGCTATGAAATGGGACCCACTATAGTCCACTAGAAAACATTCAACACTTAAATACCAATCGTTTTTTTGAGACAGGGTCTCCCTGGAGGGAATGAAGGGACACTGATAGTACTGTGTGTTCTGATTTGTTAGTTGTCATGGGTATGAGTGGGAGGAGAGAGTAGACCAAAACAGTCAGACATGTTATTAGTGATAAAAGATGCAAAGAAAGTAGAGGAGAATGTAAACAGAAGGGAGAGGTAGGAGCGAGATAGGGGGGGAGATGAGGAGTTTGGGCTAAAGGTGGACTGAAAAAAGAGTGAGGTAAAGAGATGCCATCAGATAGCTCAGAACCCTCACAACTCTCAGGAGGCCGGGCTCAGAGCCTTCCCATATCTGAGGAGGCCTGGGCTCAGAACCCTCCCATATCTGAGGAGGCCTGGGCTCAGAACCCTCCCATCTCTCAGAAGGGATGGGCTCAGAACCCTCCCATCTCTCAGGAGGGATGGGCTCAGAACCCTCCCATCTCTCAGGAGGGATGGGCTCAGAACCCTCCCATCTCTCAGGAGGGCTGGGCTCAGAACCCTCCCATCTCTCAGGAGGCCTGAGCTCAGAACCCTCCCATCTCTCAGGAGGGCTGAGCTCAGAGCCTTCCCATCTCTCAGGAGGGCTGAACTCAGAACCCTCTCATCTCTCAGGAGGGCTGAACTCAGAACCCTCCCATCTCTCAGGAGGGCTGAGCTCAGAACCCTCCCATCTCTCAGGAGGGCTGAGCTCAGAGCCCTCCTATCTCTCAGGAGGGCTGAGCTCAGAACCCTCCCATCTCTCCTGGGCTCAGAGACCCCTAGAGGCGAGCCAGACCAGACTGTGTTCTTTGGGAGTGGATAAAAGGAAAAAGGATGGGGTAAGGTGGAAAGAAAAGCGATATAGGGCAAGAATAGAGTGGGGCTGAGCTGACCTGATAACTGACATTGAGCATTAAATAAGAAGGACAAGGTATAGACAGAGAGAGAGAGAGAGAGAGGAGGGTGGAAGTATAGAATAAGAAAATGGACCTGCTTGCTGGACTCCATGTGGAGGCTCTCATGTGCCGTCACTAGCTCCCAGAAGCCTGTCTTGCTGCTGTGAGCTCCTGGTGAGCAGTCCTAGTCTCTTCCCTTTCTCTGGGGACCTTTGGAGTGAGTTTCTGGTAACCTGCTCTGAGTGAGCAGTCAGATTGGCCTTTGGTCCTCCCTTGACTTAGCTGGTCTTGGCTTGACTGGATGCTATCAGGAGGGAAGTGTTTAGGTCCCATGGCTTTCTCAGTGTTCTTGATGGTGGTGTGGGGGAGAAGGAGGTTGCAAAACATGGCTTGTTGGTGTCCCCAGACCTCAGCCAGGTTTCCTATTCTGCTTCGGCGTACCATGTAGCCTTGAACTTGTGAGAAGTACTTCCATCAGTTTCCACTGCACTCACCAGCAGAGCTAGTGTACTTCCAATTTATTGTTGTTGTTGTTGTTGTTGTTAGTGTTATATTTTTGACACAGGGTCTTTCTACAGCCCCAGCTGACCTGGAACTATGTAGACCAGGCTGCCCTTGAACTCATAGAGATCATGCCTCCTGAGTGCTGAGATGAAATGCATGGACTACCACCCCTGGCCTCCAATTTATTATTTTTTAAAATTGTATTTATTTGTATTTTATATGTATAAGTGTTATACCTGCATGTATGTAAGTGCACCTGTGTTGTGCAGTGCCCACGGAGGACAGAAGAGAGCATTGGATCCCCTACAATTTAAGTTATGGATGGTTGGTAGCCACCATGTAGGTGCTGGGATTTGAACCCCAGACTTCTGCAAGAAGAGTCAGTGCTCTTAACTGCTGAGCCACTGCTCCAGGCCTGTGTGTTTCCAATTTAAAAGAAGTTTCCATTAAATATTTCTACTTTTTTTTTCTTTGTCTTTTTTGAGACAGGGTTTCCCTGTAGCCCCAGCTGGCCTGGAACTTACTATGTAGACCAAGCTAACCTTGAACACACAGAGATATGCCTGCCTCTGCCTCCTAAGTGTTGGGATTAAAGGCATGCATCACCACATCTGGCTTTTTGTTCTTAAAAAAAAAACAAAAACAAAAACGAACTTTTGGGGTGGAGAGATGGCCTAGTGGTTAAGAGTGCCGGCTGCTCTTGCAGAGGACTGGGGTTTGATCCCCAGCACCCACATGGCGGCTGAGAACCATCTTTGACTCCAGTTCCAGGGGAATCCGAAACCCTCTTCTGACCTCCGCGGCCTTGCACGACACGGGTGCACAAACCTACATTCAGAAAGTACATTCATACACATAAAAAAAAAAAAAGAGCTTTCATATGTGCTTAGGAATGTAACACAGTTGAATAATGGGGATTATATTACTTTACCAGGCTACCATAACAAAATACCACAGCCCAAATGACATAAACAACAGAAGCTTATTTTCTCACAGTCTGGAGACTAGGGGTTCAAAGCAAGGTATCAGCAGGTGGGCTCTGCTGAGATCGCACTCCTTGGCTTGCAGACGGCTGACTTCTTGCACTGTCCTTACATGCTCTTTCCGCTGAACACATACAAATTTATGTCCTGATTTCCTCCTCTTATGACAACAGCAGTTTGATTGGATTAGGGTCTAGCTTAAAGATTTCCTTTCATTTTCACTACTTCTTTTAAGTCTCCATCTCCAAATATAGTCAAATTCTGAACCACTGTGGTTTAGAGCTTCATGAAATGAATTTTTGGAAGAATTTAATTAAGCCCATAACTGAGATTCAAGAAAAACTAATCTCTCTGGTACTGAATTTCCTCACCTGTAAAATAGGGATCAAGATTATTACCTTGTCCTGGTATGGTTATTGTGAAGATCTTATGAGACAAGTCAGTTTCTTTATTTTATTTTATTTTATTTTATTTATTTATTTATTTATTTTTTGAGACAAGTTCGTTCCTAAAATATTTTATTATTTTTATTTTATGTGTATGAGTGTATTACCTGCATGTATGTAAGTGCACCCATGTCATGCAATGCTCAAAGAGGTCAGAAGAGGGTTAGATTTCCCTGGAACTGAAAAATCCAGTTAGCCACCATATGGGTGCTGAGAACCAAACTCAGGTCCTCTGAAAGAGCACCCACTGCTCTTAAACATCTCTCCAGCTCCAAAATGATATTTTTATTTGCACACGTGTTTCAATTCCCAGTATATTAGTATTGCATGTAGTGCCCACAACGGCCAGAAGGGGGCAATAGAGCCAGACTCCCTATGTGGGTCCTGGGAGTCAAACCTGGGTCCTCTGGAAGAACAGCAAGCGCTCTTAACCACTGAGCAGTCTCTCCAGCC
>VZQC01003083.1:99477-118318 GCA_009823505.1 Rhizomys pruinosus
GCCCATTCTGCCATTTTTGGTCATTCATTATATGATATATATATATATATATATATAATATATTATCTATATATAATTATATATATATATATTGAATACAATATAAAAAACTTAGAGCATTAATAAGATATAAGTACACTTTGGAGAGGATGAGGAAATAGAAATGATATTTACTTTTTGTTTTTACTTAGGACAATGGCCTTACCATGTAGCCCGTCTGGCTTAGAACTCGTCTGTGTATACTTAGATGGCGTTGAACTCATAAAATCTTTCCGCTTCTGCCCCTGAAAGTGCTAGGATTAAATGGCGTTATGGCCAGCATTATGCCCAGGTTATTTTATGCTCTCAAATAGTGCTTGAGTCTTTTTTTAAAAACAATAAGAATGAGAGGCCGGGCGTGTCGGGGTTTGAGCCGCACATTGCTTTAATCCTAGCACTTGGGAGGCAGAGGCAGGCGGATCTTTGTGAGTTCAAGGCCAGCCTGGTCTACAGAATGAGTTCCAGGACAGCTGGGACTACAGGGAGACCCTGTCTCGAAAAGACAAAGAAAAAGGATCACATTTTTAGTTTAGAAATGATAAAGCTTGATCTGGAGAGATTGCTTAGCAGTTAGGAGCATAAACTACTCTTGCAGAGGATCCAAGTTGAGTTCTCAGCACCCACATAAGGCAGCTCACAACCACCTGTAGCTACAGCTCCATGAGGACCCAACATCTCTGGCCTCCAGTGGCACCTACACTCATTTGCACAGACCTCCTCACACACATACAAACATACATATAATTAAAAATAATTAAAAATTAAAAATTATGTTTTAAAAAGAATAAAGCAAAAAGAGCTTAGTTATTAAAGTATTTTGTTTTTTGGAATAAGAAATAGTCTCAATTTGTTTTCTTCTTTATTGGTTGCTTAGTAAATGTATAAAACCAAACAAAGTCTGGTAATTTTTGTCATTCAAATTCCTATTTAATATAGTTACCTAGGTAATGCATAAAAATTTGACTTATGTTGTTGTTTTTCTGTTTTTTTTTCTACTTTTAAAAGAAATTATTTATATTTTTATTTTATGTGTACAAGTATATTACTTGCATACCTGTAAGTGCACCTGTGTCGTGCAGGGCCCACAGAAATCAGAAGAGGGCATTGGATCCCTTGGAACTAGAGTTAAGGACGGTTGTTTGCTGCCATGTGGGTGCTCAGAACCAAACCTAGGTCATCTTCAAGAGCAGCTAATGCTCTTTACAACTGAGCTGTCTCTTCAGCCCCATTTTTTTTTATATAATAAGCTATTACTTTTTTTAAAACATTTTTTAAATTTTTTTAAATTTTTATTTATTTTCGTATGTGTATGAATGTACTGTCTGCATGTAAGTTTATGCACCCGTGTCGGGCAATGCCTCGGAGGTCAGAAGAGGGTTTCAGATTCCCCTGGAACTGGAGTCAAAGATGGTTCTCAGCCACCATGTGGGTGCTGGGGATCGAACCCTGGTCCTCTGTAAGAGCAGTTGGTGCTCTTAACTGCTAGGCCATCTCTCCAGCCCAAATAAGCTATTACTTTTTAAGTAAAATGTTTTTAAAGTAGGCAAATCTGTGTGTGTGTGTGTGTGTGTGTGTGTGTGTGTGTGTGTGTGTGTGTTTGAGACAGGGTCTCCCTGTAGCCCTAGCTGGCCTGGAACTCGCTCTGTAGACCAGGCTGGCCTTGAACTCACAGAGATTCACTTGTCTCTGCCTCCCGGGTGCTGGGAATAAAGGTGTGCACCACAATGCCGGGCGGCAAATCTTTTCTTAAGAGGTTAATATGTGGTGGTTTTAAGTGATTTTCTCCACTAAGTTTATTGTTCTTTGTTCAAACTGGGAAAAGATAAATTCTTTTACTTTCTGTGCCAAGGATGGGACCTTGTGTCTTGTGTGTGATGTGCAAGTGCTCAACCACTGACTCTATCTCAGCATCAAACTATCAAACTGGGAATGAGGTAGAAGCTGTAGAAAGTTATTTTTTGAGACACTTTGTTTCCTAAGGGTATTATTCAGAGTGAGTATGAATATGCCCAATAGATTTGAGAACAGTGTAAGTTACTATAATATAGTTCTTTTATTCATATAGTTTTCTTTCCAAAGTCAAGGGCCTTTTGACTCATGAACATGTTCTCAGAAATATGTTAATCTCCCTTTTTTTCTTCCCCAAATTTCCTAATTGCATTTTTAGATTATTTAATTATATTTGTTCTTTGTGTATATAAATAGACAAACTGTTCTGAAATAAATTTCATGTGGAGGTTGATTAGTGCCGTGGTGTCAGGCATGAGAACTGAGTGTTTTTAAGAGGTCACAGATCTTGTAAATGTTCCTGGAAAGTAGAGAATTTTCTAGAGATCAGACCCTTTAGATTTATTGTCAACTTGGAAGGCACATAGCTTTCTTCTTCCGCCCTTCTGGAAGTGCTCTAAGAATCTAGGCTAAGGCAAGTGCATAAAATATGAAAATTTGGTGTTTATTTTTTATCTAAAAATCTAAACTGGGAGTTAGTATTTTGCAGACAATTAGGAGCTCCTATCTCAGGGCTTCGGTTACAGTTCTTAACCGTTGATTAGGTATTCCGTGGTGGTGATTAGTGAAGGTACGAATGCAATCATTCAGTGAGGCTTAATCACTCACATGTTTGAGAAGTTACCCAGAAAGAGAAATTGAAGCTTGTATAACTTCCATTAGCCTTATTTTTAATAGCAAAAAAAGAAGAAATTATGACTAAATTAGGAATATTGGGTCACATAAGATAAACTGTAGTTTAAAGGGAACATGGAACCTGGCAAATGCATCTCAGTGAACTCACCGTTACGTTGTCTGCAGTCGAGAGGGAGCATTGGGATTCACTGACCCTCGCTCACCACACCAGGACGGGTTTCCTCAGAGACATGGAAGAAGACTTGCTCCTTGAATACACACTTTCTTACCTGGAGCTAGCTGAGCCCTCACTATCACAAGGGGGGGCCAAGGGAATAGATATCTCCTTCTCCAGGTTTTCTGTGGTATTCAAAGTTGGGGGGTTATCTGGGGACACATGAGGGCTGTATGCCTCATGCTGTGTGAGGCAAGGGAAGAATAATGCACTTGGGCAGTGGTGCAGACCTTTCTGGTGGGTGGGTCGAGGTCTGGAGCCGGGTAATACTGTACTTGTGCCAGCTTCTAGTCCACTTTCCTGGGTCTTTGCTCTTAGGTTGACTAGTCACAGATTAGCTACACTGTCCTAGTGCTAACACTGAAAATCCTGTCATGAAGAATTCCCTCAGTCCCCAGGGATGGTACCTGCTCCTTAGCAGCTGCAGCACGGGAGGAGGGAAAAAGGCCCTCTGGCTCCAACCTGGGCAGTCTTCTGCCCTGGGGCAGCTGATAAGGAGCCTTTGTGTTCCCTGTGAACGTAGAGGCAGTTTCTGGGAGGAAGAAGGATGCTTCTAGTTCCCAGGTGTGCTCAGCTGATCTGCTCTGGTGATTTCTTGGTGAATAATCCACGTCTTGAGCAAGTGCAGGCTTGAAGCAGTGAACTTTGTTACCACCCCTTGTTTCTGTGGCCTCAGCTGCAGGCCTAGCTCCCACGTGACAGGTGATTCCCTCCAGAATAGCTGGAGACTGGTCAACACTCTTGTCTTCATGTTCTCCAGGAACCTCTTCAAAGGCCTTTGTCTGTCTGGAGATGTTAGTCTTTCTTGTGGCACAGTGGTTTGTAGACAGTTGTGTGCTTACCTGGCACTTCAGAGTACCAGAAGAAATAATCTATCCATCAATGTACCTCAAATGTCCTGCAGCGTATTATTACACAGCAATATTTCCATCTTTCTTTTTTTTTTTCCTAATACTAGGGATTGAGCGTACAGTCTCCTCAATGCTAGGCAAGCATCTATTCACAGCCGGATTTTTACATTTTATTTTGAGACAGGATCTCTCTAAGTTACCAGGCCTGTTGTTTTTGGATTTTGGTTTTTTTTTTTTTAAGAAACAGTGTCTATGTAGCCCTGGCTGCCTTGAACTGGAGCCCAGGTCCCAGGTTGTTCTCAAATTCATGGCAATCCTTCTGCCTCAGCCTCCTGAGTGCTAGAATTATAAGCTGGTAGGCACATGACTAGCATTTCTACCCATCTTTAGTAATAAGAGTCAAGGGACAGAACATGGACTCTGCTTCTTATTGGTTGGAATATCCAGATTATATTTTAAAAACATGTTGGGGGGTGGGCTGGAGAGATGGCCTAGCGGTTAAGAGCACCAACCGCTCTTACAGAGGACCTGGGTTCGATCCCCAGCACCCACATGGCGGCCGAGAACCGTCTGAAACTCCAATTTCAGAAGAACTCCAGTTCCAGGGGAATCCGATACCCTCTTCTGACCTCCGTGGCACTGCACGACATGGGTGCACAAACTTGCATGCAGACAGTACATTCATACACGTACAGAAATAAATAAAATTAATAATAAAAAAATTTTTTTTTAAAAACATGTTGGGTGGGGGCTGCTGGGCGAGGTGGTGCACGCTTTTAATCCCAGCACTCGGGAGACAGAGGCAGGCAGATCTCTGTGAGTTCAAGGCCAGCCTAGTCTACAGAGTGAGCTCTAGGTCAGCTGGGACTAAAAAGGAGACCCTGTCTCAAAAATACTAAAAAAATTGTTGGGATGGGGAGATTATTGATTTATTTTGGAAAATACTATCCAGTCTCGATATCTTGGCATAAAGATTTGAGAAGTGCAATTGTTTATTAATAAAAACAGAATTGAGCCAGGCGTGGTGGTGCATGCCTTTAATTCTAGCACTGGGAGGCAGATGCAGGCGGATCTCTATGAGTTCCAGGACAGCCTGGTCTACATAGTGAGTTCCAGGCCAGCTGGGGATACAGGGAGGCCCTGTCTCAGAAAGACCAAAAAAAATAGAATTGTTAAAATTTAGCTTTTCCTTATTAATTTTTATAAGGCAGCTTTTACCTTGAATACAGACTAAAAGGACATTCTATAATGTTTCTTGACTTGGCCTAAAAATCTTGGGTAACTGTTCCACTGAGGGAATATGTATACATGTATGCATACATATTGCCCCCAGCCCACAAAAATTCAACTGAACAAGGTAGGTGTTGCAAATTACATTTGTTTTTATAATAAGATTTTTGGAGTGTGTATGTGTGGTGTCTGTTTTTACCTGTACACATGCACCCTGAAGGATGAAAAGAAAGGATTATTATTTGATTGAAGAAAAAAGTATTAATGATACAGGCTGATTTGTGTTGAAAGGATGCTAAAGGCATGATGGCTGCAGGGACACGCAAGGGCCAGTATTTAGAAACGAGGGTGGGTCTGCACAAGGCTTCATTTTAGTGTAGCTATTTGGTTTAAAGCGTGGACACTAAGGTGAGACTCAGCTCTCTCAAACTGCTTTTCTTCCGTCTTCATGCTAAGATCTGTGAGGTAGTCTTCCTAGTAGCTTCCAGCTTCACCTTCCAGAATAATTGGGCTATGCCAACAATAAAACAAAAACTCTAATGTAGTTACCTGGAATTTTTCCTGTGTACTATTTTGGCAAAATTTCAGGAAAACATGATGCAAAATTTAATTTTCTGAATTGTTATTTTATTGGCTTTATATATATATATTTATATATTTAATATCATAAGTTTAATGTTATGACTCTTCCATGAGTTATATTTTTTTGTACTGAGCTCATTACATTAGTCCATTGAAACATATATACTATAGTAAAAAGCTTATAATTCCAAGTCATTCCTTGTTTAAAAAGATATTTTCTATATTTGTATTATAGGAATATTGTAATACAGTCCAGCTGGATTCTGGGATAGATTATCGGAAAAGGGAACTTACTCCTGCAGGAAAACTCTACTACCTGTAAGTATTTTTTATTTTCTTTGAGTTTCTTTTAATTCTCCAAGCTTTAATTTACAGATTTATCAGGAAAAGATGAGAAACATAAACACTTTTTCAGAACATGAAAGACTAGTTTTGAATTTCATGATTTTTTTTAAACAAAATGTTATGATGTTAACTTCTTTAAATTGCTTTTACCATCCATATTTTCGTCATTTCTAATGTGTGATTGGGCAAATCCTTAATTAGTTTTTTGGGGAGGAAGAGATGACAGATGGTTAGAAAGTAATGAGTGTCCTCTTTAAAAGAGCCTGTGATATTAAGAGAATATCTTTAACATGCTAAAGTAATTAATTATTTGTGGACATTCTCTGACAAGTGTGCCATCTCCAATTTCCCCAAATTGTTGCTGTATTTTGTCAGACAATCTGTCTGTATTTATCATTGTTGACTGACTTCCAGGCATAGCTATTGTAAAATACATACTCTATGCAAATGCAGCAGAGTGTATTTTGAAGTCTTTTAAAAGATTTTCCCGAGTAGGGGCAGTTTATAATAATAAATGCATTCACCTCATGCAGTTAATGCTGAGAAAACAAATATGGTTTGTTTGAAAATGTCATTTTTGAGAACCTGTAACAGAAACAGTGCTTTACAGATGCAAGCTGCAGTTCCGTATCTGCCATCGGTGTCTGGCACATAGTGGGGTCTCAGGAAATACATCTCCAGCCTAATTATAATGTAATTCAGAGGCATGTTTGCTGGTAATTTAAATTTTGATGACAACGTGCATATGAGAGGCTGAGAAAAGTTCTTGTCCCTGCCACCTTGTAAGCAGAAGTACTTACTGTTTTTGAAGTAGAAATTAGCTAGAAAAATCACATAATTAAAATTGCATACTTTACAATGTGCCAAAGGGACTGTTTCAGTTTATTATTCAGATTCAGATGATTATTATAGAAGGTTCTTCACCCATCCTTAAGTACTTTGTCTTTAAAGTACTTTATAATTATTGGTCTTTTTGAGACAGGGCCTCCCCATAGCTCCAGCAGGCCTGGAACTCACCATGTAGATCAGGCTGGCCTTGATCTTATAGAAATCTACCTGCCTCTTCCTCTCAAGTACTGGGATTAATTAAAAGGCATGAGCCACCACACCCAGCCCTAAAGTACTTTATAATTTTTAAAAATTCTTCTAACATTTTTAATGGACTTTTCCTCCCCAGTTTATTTGATCTCAAGGTTTTTCTGGATGTTTTGTTTTTCTGCTGTTCACAACTTTCCCCTGATTCTTTGTTGTCTATTTCTTGCTATTTCTGATATGTGGTACTTAAAAAGAAATAGTGTATAATTGGGCAAAACCTCAATTAGTGTTTTTCACAGAAGGCAGTTCTTAGTCCATGTTTTTTAGACAAAGCACACTATTATGTGGAAGAATTAAAATATTTTCTTAATGAGGAATAAAGAAGATAGTGTGGCTGGGCAGTGCTCAGTCAGTAAAGCACCTGTACAAGCATGAGGACCTGGATTTGACCCCCAGCACCCACATAAAAGCTGAACGTGGCAGCATGCACCTGTACTCCCACTTCTGGGAGGTGAGGACAGGAGGCTCCCTGGGGCTTCCTGGGTACCCAGATAGCAGGATCTGCAAGCTTCAGGTGCTCTGATAGACCCTGCTTCAAAACATAAGGTGGGAATGATTAAGGAGGTCACCCAATGTTGACCTCTGGCCTGCTCTCTCTGTCTCTGTCTCTGTCTCTCTGTCTCTCTCTGTCTCTGTATCTCTTTCTCTCTCTCTCTCTCTCTCTCTCTCTCTCTCTTTCTCTCTCTCTCTCTCTCTCTCACACACACACACACACACACACACACACACACACACGGAAACACAGGCATAGACACTAAGGTGGTGTCTGTATCATGAAGTCTGTGGCATGGTACTGAGAAGATTTCAGTGGTAAAAAAAGATTTCCTGAGGTAAAACAGCTGCTTTTGCTTAGAACATCGACATTTTCTCTCTCTGATCTCATCCTCTGTTACCCACTGCTTTCTGTTGAAAGCAAGATGATTCTCCTTTTCTTTAATATTTAATTACATTTATTTATTTGTGTGTGTGTGTGTGTGTGTGTGTGTGTGTGTGTGTGCATGCTCGTGTGCTCACACATGCCACAGCGCACATGTGGAGGTCTGACGACAGCTTGGGCAGTTGGTTCTCCCCTTCCCCTTCCATCCTGTGGTTGCAGGGCATGGAAACCAGGTTCTGGTCCCGAGGACACCAGGAGCTTTCTTTAAAAATATGGACCTCAGCTATTCCCCACAGAAAACTGATTTTCTCATTGATTTAACATTAGTGGGGCTTGGCCATCATTGTAACTAGATTAGTGATTTGAGGGGCATCTCAGTGAGAGCAGATGAGCTAAAGATGAATGTCCCACTCTTTCACATGAGCCCCCTCGATAGAGCTTCTTTTATAGCAGAATAAAAGAAAATTCCCTTAGTTCTCATGGATATTTCTGGTTTAATCAGATTTCTTTTTGTCTTGTTTTTTGTGGTACTAAGGGTCAAACCAGGGATCTCACACATACTAGGCAAAAACTATGCCTCTAAACTATATCCCGAGTCCTCTTATTTTACTTTTATTTTATTTTTAATATTTTTTATTTTTTAAAATTTTTATTTATTTCTGTATGTGTATTAATGTACTGTCTGCATGTAGGTCTGTGTACCCGTGTCCTGCAATGCCCCGAAGGTCAGAAGAGGGTCTCGGATTCCCCTGGAACTGGAGTTCTCCTGGAATTGGAGTTACAGACAGTTCTTAACCATCATGTGGATGCTGGCGATTGAACCCAGCTCCTCTGCAAGAGCAGTCAGCGCTCTTAACTGCTAGGCCATCTCTCCAGCCCCTATTTTTAATATATTTTTTAAGATGGCATCTCTCTGTAGCCCCAGCTGGCCTGGAATTCACTATGTAGATCAGGCTGGCCTTGAACTCACAGAGATCCACCTCCCTCTGCCTCCTGAGTGCTGGGAGTAAAGGCATGGACCAACATGCCCAGCTTTATTTTATTTTATTGATTGATTGATTGATTGATTGATTGATTGTCTTTTTGAGACAGGGTCTCCCTATAGCCCCAGCTGTCCTGGAACTTGCTCTATAGACCAGACTGCCCTTGAACTCACAAAGATCCACCTGCCTCTGCCTCCTAAGTGCTAGGATTAAAGGCGTGCGCCACCACGCCCGGCCTGGCTTTATTTTTTTTAATATATGTTTATGGGGCTGGAGAGATGGCTCAGTGGTTAAGAGTACTGGCCATTCCTGTAGAGGACCTGAGTTCCAGGAAACCCAATGCCCTCTTGTGGCCTCTGTAGGCATTATATATACATGGTGTACTTACATGCAGACAAAACACTCTTACACATGAAAATGAATAAATTTTTTAAAGATCTATTTTTATGATTTTTAATTATGTATATGTCTGTCTGTCTGTGGATGTGAATGCAGGTGCCCAAAGAGGCCAGAGGCGTTGGATCCCTCTGGAACTAGAGTTACCAGCAGTTGTGAGCCACCCAATGTGGGTGCTGAGAACCAAACTAGGATCTTCTGCAAGAGCAGTATGTGTTCTTAACCTCAGAGCCATCTCACCAGTCCTTTTACTGTTGAGACAGGATCCTACTCAGTTGCCCAGCCAGGCCTTGAACATGTGAACTTGCCTTAGCCTCCTGAGTAGCTGAAATTACGGGCCTGTGCCACAGGCCCAGCTTATCTTGTTCCTATAGAAAAACTTATTACATTTTTCCCTGCACTAGATTTCCATGGGCTATGTTATATTTTGCCTTGTTAAAAATATATTCCTCACGCGGTGCTTACTGGACCTCATTTAGTGACCATGGGAAGGGAAAACCCCAGTGTGGAGCACAAGGGCAGAACTGATGGTGGTTTGGGCTTGCCAAGGAGGAGCCTTCAAACATGACATCTTTCAGCCTAATAAAGAAAAAAAATCATAAGCTGAAGATGCTAAAACCTATGATATCTGTGGTATGCATATGTGCATATTTTGGAGTGATACATATTGGAAGGAATAACAACTGCAACAACAACAGAAAAGACTGTGTCAAAGAACCAACTGAAACGGTGAACTTCTGGTTGAAATAGTAAATTTCTGCATCGAGAATTTTGAGAGAGACTGAGAAAAAGATGAAAAACATGTTTGGCAGAATACATGAGCTCTGGTGGGGTGGGGGGGCACAGAGAGGGGCACTGGTCTAGATTCGATTTGAAATTTTGTATGAAATGCACAGAGCTTCAATAAAAAATTGGCTTTGAAAAAAATATATTTCTCGTCGGGCATGGTGGTACATGCCTTTAGTCCCAGCACTTAGGAGGCAGAGGCAGGCAGATCTTTGTGAGTTCAAGGCCAGCCTGGTCTACATAGTGAGTTCCAGGATAGCTGGAACTATAGGGAGACCCTGTCTCAAAAAGACAAAATACATATTTATTTTGTCAGTTATATTGACAATTGCACTAGTGTTCAACTGCCTAAAAAGAAATTCAGAATTCTAGCTTCTCTCCAGGAGAACACCAATGACTATCTCAGACTTTCACCAAACAGAATCCCATACAGGATTCTTTTTTTGTTTAAAAATATCTTATTGGTGCCGGGTGTGGTGGCACACGCCTTTAATCCTAGCACTTGGGAGGCAGAGGCAGGTGGATCTCTGTGAGTTCAAGGCCAGCCTGGTCTACATAGTGAGCTCCAGGCCAGCTGGGACTAAAGGGAGACCCTGTCCCAAAGAGAAAAAAAAAATCTTATTGGTTATTTTTTATGTGTATGAGTATATTGCCTGCGTGTATGTAAGTGCAGTCATGTTGTGCAATGCCCACAGTGTCAGAAAAAGGCATCCGATTCCCTGGAAGTGGAGTTAGGGACAGTAGGTAGCTGCCACGTGGGTGCTGGGAATCAAACCTGGGTCTTCTGCAAGAGCGGGAGTGCTCTTAACCCCTGAGACATCTCTCTAGTCAACTCCATACATGATTTTTTATTTTTTATTTTTTTTGAGACAGGATCTCCATATAGCCTCAGATGGCCTAGGACTTACTATGTAGACCAGGCTGGCCTTGAACTCACAGAGACAACATGTTTGTTAACTAATTAGAAATATTCATTAGCTCAGTATTTTACAAGTATAACTTTCCAAAAGGCAACTAGAAATGACTAAAACTTCAATCTAGATAATATCAAGAATTACCAGGGATTTCAAAAGAATCTCCAAAGTTGATATGAAACAGCTTCTATAATTCAGAATATTATTTGGTTCACTAGGAACTAATTCACTTAGTTCATGTTTGTTTGTGATCTACTTCAGTTATAGTTTTATATCCTCTTGAATTTGGAAATCTCAGGGTACCTTTAAAATTTTATTTATTTTTGAGTATTTATGTGTATACAATGCGTGTGCATATGTGTGTGAAGGCGAGTGCCTACCACAGAACTCATGTTGATGTGGAGGACAACCTCTGCTAACCGTCCTTGTCTTCTGCCTGCTTTGAGGCAGGGTTTCTCCTGTTGTCTGCATACTTCAGGTGAGCTTGTCCTTGAGGCTCCAGAGGATTGTCCTGTGTCCACCTCCCATCTTTCTATAGGAATGCTGGAATTAGAGACACATGCCCCCACATGAGACTTTTTTACATTGGATTCCAGGGATCCAAACTCAGGTCATTAATTAGGCTTGTGCAGCCAGCCTTTTTAACCATTGCACCATCATCCTAGTCCTCCATCCTGAGTACTTTCAGTCTCATTTATGACAGACTCAGAAAACTCAACGTTAGCAAGCTACAGACCACAGAGAATGTGGGTGGAAGTGCTCAAATGGCCATTCCATGCAAACATCCCATGATCGTCTAGCTTTTCATTTTGTGATAGCTGAATGTTCACTCCCCAGACATCCCTCCTGGATGCTTAGAAGCAGGCATCAGTGGGAACGCATGCAGTACGGGCTGCTGAAACTCAAACAGCTCAGTCAAGTTTTGATTTCCTGTCTGCCTCTGGGTGGTGATTTATTCTGAACTACCTGGGGCTTATCAGGAGTGGCCTGTCTCATGCCTTCCTGAGACTGCCTGCTTCAGATTAGCTTGGTGCTTAGATTATCATTTTGTATGTGCATGCGTCGCAAGCAAGGGGCCCTACTGTGGATGGTCCATGGGATGCTACTGGGGCCATTTTGCTGTCACTGCTACAAAGGGTTACTGGTGTCCTGGAGAGAGGTCTTCGGGTCCCCTTGGTCTCACCCTTGCCTTTTGTGTTTAATTCACTTTCAGGAGCTGAGTGGTTCAAGCTTTTTATCTACTAAGTCTGTGGAACAGTATGTTCCCATGCATATACCAGAGCACTCCCGACCCCTACTCTAACCATGGCAACCATGCCTCATGGGAAGTGTATATATATTTTTAAATTTATATATGTGTGTGTGGTAGATTTGTATGTGTACATGTGTTGTGGATGAGCACACGTGTACAGAGGCCAGAGGTTAATAGGTCACTTCTTGTGGTCTTTCTCCACCTTACTTTTGAGTCAGAATCTTTCTTACTGAACCTGGGCATCGTCATTTCTGCTAGAGTGATGGCTAGGTAGCTCCAGAGACCTTCTTGTCCCCTGCTCTACACCCCCCCCGGGGGGGTTGAGTTACTCTGTAACTCAGGAATCTTTCCTGTCACTGCTTTTACATGGGTGCAGATCATCTGAAGGCGGCTCGTCATGCTTGCATTGCAAGCACTTGACCCCCTGAGCCAGCTCCATAACTCCTTGTAGGAAGATTTTAAACTGAACTGGGTGTGGGTGGCAGGCCTGGGATTTTTGTGTCGTCTGCATAGGAGTTGATATGTCACTTCTTACCAGTTCGCAGATGCTGCAGAAGAAATAAAAGACCTGGGTCAGAAATAGTATTTTACTAGTGCAGCCTGAGTAGGACGTGTCATTCTTTCCTTGGGCCTGGATCCCCGGGAATGGGAGGGTGAAGTTTTCCTTAGGGTCCAGATGATTCCGACATAGCCCTTAAATCATATGACATGAGAGTGGCTCTGAGCTTGTGTGGAACATATCAATTTATAGTGGGAAGGAAGCACGTCTGCCTTATGTCTCGGGTTACACCATCTCATCTCAAGGTCGTTCACTATAATCACAGCCTTGGGAAATAGTCAAGGCCTTGCATTCTTGGCACATCAGCTCGGTATATAGAAGGAAGAAGTCCCACAGAGGACTGACTCTGTCCAGGCCATTTACCAGAACTGTGACCTTTTATTTCATTCAGCTCTCATCCGAAGTCATCACCGCTTTAATAGCATTCCATCCAAACACATTGTTAGTCATCTAATACTTCAAGATATGTGTGTAGGGATTAGGGATCATCCTGAAAACAATGAAAAATATAATTCACAACATTTTAGACAGAACCTAAATATTCACACATATTCCCTTGGCTAATATATATACATTTACTCATCTGTCCTTTGAACAGGTTTCAAAGACACATTTCTTCTTAAATACTTTTCCAGTGGAAGTTTCTTGTTACAGCTACTTTAGATTTTTCACTTCAGAAACATCTCTTCTAAAAAGAGAATAATTTTGGACATTATATCTTTGGATAGCCTTTTCTTTTTAAGCACTAATTCTTTTTCCCCCTTTTAAAAATATTGTTATTAACCTTTTTCCATACATCATTTCTCAGTCCAATTTAGAGTCATTTCCCTTTCCATGCCCCCCATCCCACCCAAGTCCCTGCACTCCAACATACATGTCTTGCATCTTTTTCTGAGTCTTTCCAGAGTTTTTTTTTTTTTTTCCAAAGCAGAGGCTTATTGTTTTGGGGAGAACTTCACTGTTTCAGTGTTGTTGTTCTCTCCAACTTGTCTTGTTATATATCATATATATATTTATATAAATATATAAGCAATAGGGTCTCTATTATACTATATTATATTATATATATATATAATACACATATCACTGAATCTGGAGCGGATTTCTTTCTTGTATGTGCTTGTCTTTTTTTTTTTTTTTGCTAAAAGATGTCATGTTTTCCTTAAGTGTTTGAAGGCTCCTCCTTGGCAAGCCCAAACAACCATCAGTCCTGCCCTTGTGCTCCACACTGGGGTCTTTCCTTCCCATGGTCACCCCAAAGAGGTCCAGTAAGCACCAGGTCCTGTCTTGATCTTCCTGTACAGGCCCCCATAATACGGCCTGGGTAGTCCAACAATGAAAGCACTAATTCTTTTTTTTTAATTTTATTTATTTCTGTATGTGTATGAATGTACTGTCTGCATGCAAGTTTGTGCACCCGTGTCATGCAATGCCGCGGAGGTCAGAAGAGAGTGTCGGACTGCCCTGGAACTGTAGTTCTCCTGGAATTGGAGTTTCGGACGGTTCTCAGCCGCCATGTGGGTGCTGGGGATCGAACCCGGGTCCTCTGTAAGAGCGGTTGGTGCTCTTAACCACTAGGCCATCTCTCCAGCCCCAGAAAGCACTAATTCTTATAAGCAAAAAAAAAAATCCAGAGTGCTCTGAGGTTATATCTCTGTTTTAGAAAAAAGGTCTGTGGAAACTAAGAATGAAGCTTATAGTTTAAAACTCAATTCCACAACAATTCACAACATCCTGTTTTCTATTTGTGATCTTTACAAACACCCAGCTCTCAGTTCCTAATGGAGAAGACCAGATTATAAATTAAAAACATTTCTTACTTTGATTGCCACAGCTTCCTATACCTGAATCCTGACAGAATTTTTCTTTTCAAAAATATTTTATTGAATTTTTGTACATTTCATACAACAGGTCTTAATAAAATTTGAACCCCCCTTTCCATGCCCACATCCTTCCCACTGGGCTTCATGTATTCTGCCATCCATGTCAAGTCCCCTTCCATGCCCACATCCTCCCCACTGGGCTTCATGCATTCTGCCATTCACGTCAAATCCCATCTGGTCAAGCATTTGTACCCAGCTGTCCATCAGTGCAAGTTCATCCGCTGGAGTCTAGTCAGCCTAGCTAGAGATCTTAGGGACGGTCTGCTCTCCCTAACTGAGCAGTAGTCAGGCTCCAGCAGTTCCCAGGCTAGGGCCAGCCCACTCCCTATTTCCCTTGTTCCACACTGGGCCCTTGTCTGATTGAGTCATCATGGGCTTTGTGCTTGATGCCACCACTGCCACATGTTCACATGTGCAAGCCTCCAGTGGCCTGCACGCTTCTGTTTCCCTGTGTTCATGGACCAACGCTGGCTCTTACTATCCTTCTGCTACCTCTTCTGCAATGGTCCCTCAGCAGTGGGTGGGTAAGGTTTAATATAGGAGCCCTGTCCAGGGACACACCCTCTGCAGTCTCTTATTCTCTAAAACTTAGCCTTCTGTATGCACCATGCTCTGTTGTATAGACAGATGCACTGATATTCTTTCTACCCCCTCCCACCCCCTGTTCTGCTATATTCCATGAGCCAGAGGTGTAGAAGTTCCATTGTAGATATGTCACCTAAGGGTGGGCATCTCTCAGATGTATATTCTGTATGTGCATGACTACTTGTGGAACTCTGTAGTAGCCTCTTCGAGTTGCAAAAAGAAGTTTCTTTGATGATTAGTGTATGGTATGGTACTTGTTTGTAAATATAAGGATCCATATTTATCATATGGTAAGAAATTCCATTTGCTTAGAGATATGACAGAGCTAGGGTTTTCTCTAGGAGCTATGACCTCTCCAGCCATGTTTATTTGGCTATAATTCATGAATTTATTTGCATTGAGAGAGCTTTAAGTCCAATTAGATAGCTGTTGATCACCCCCCCCCACCCCACTCCAGATAACAGTGTCACTACTGCACCAGCAGAGGTAGTTTGTTATGGTTATTTGATTTTAGGGCTGGGTTGGACCACTGGTTGACTTTCTCCCTTAGCAGCTTGCATAGTGCTCTCTAGAACTACTTGAGCTAGTCTTTGTGGAGGAGGCTCTCAAGTCATTTCCTACTCCATTGCTCCAAGTCCTATGTCAGAAGTATGTCCTGTAATTTTCAATTATGTATATATGTGTGTCTGTGTGTGGGTATGTGCAGGTACCCACAGAGGCCAGAGCATCATCAGATCCTTCTAGAAGCTGGAGCTAAGGTGGTTGTCAGCTGCCCCATGTGGGTGCTGGAATCAAACTCATGTCCTCTGCGAGAATATGTGCTCCTAACCACTGGGCAACCTCTTCAGCATCAAATTTTGGCAGAATCCTAGTTTCTGCCCAGAAGGTTGCCACCTCTTTGTTCAGAAAGTATCTAGGACATCTTGGGATGATCTCCCTGCACCCCACAATCACATTACAGGTATCTGTCTAGGCATTGGTAGCTGTAGTTTGGGTGTCACTTTTTCTTGCTAGTTAGACAATAAGGGGAGTCATTTTCTGCTTTAATTCTCTTTGAAGTATCCTTGAAACATCTGCCAGTTGAAGCAACTTGAAAATAGTTCAGTCTAGCTTCCTTCCTTTCAGACTGTAAATTGTGTCCCCTAAAGATCTCTATGGCAAAGGCTTGACCTTGTGTGGCACTGGTCAGATGTGGTTGAAAGTTTGGGAGGTGGGGCCTGGTGGGAGGCTGTGCCTAGAAGGGGATGTAGGGCCCTGCTCCTCCCTTCTCTCTTTCATTTTCCAGCTGCTAGGTGAGTGGCTTTGCTCCACCAAGCACTCATGTAGTGTCTCTAAAACTGTGAGCCAAAATACATGTTTTTTACTTCATAAGCTGACTATCTCAGGTAAATGTCATAGTAATAGAAAACTGACTAATGTGGGGCACTCAGTAGATTGTTGGTCCTCCGGTTTCTCTCTGTGTAGCTCTCTTTCTAGTACGTTACCTTGCAGTCACTGCCGTCAGCTCCCCAGATGCCGAGTTACTCTTTTTCAACTCAGAGACCTTAGGACTCTGCTTGTGTTTCCTGAAGCCTGGAGACTCAAGGGGCAGCACGTTGGGGCTCATCTCATCTTTTTTCTCTTCCCAGGCACCCTGTTTCTGTGAGTATTGTTATTACACATCTGAAAACCACTAGTTTATTAGACTGTTTCTAGTTGTTTAAGGCAGTAGGGTAAATCTGAGCCCTTATCAACTCTTCGTGGTCACAAGTTGAGATCTCTAACCCATTATTCTAGAACTGGAAAATAAAAAGACTTAATCAAGTGCTTTTTCTGTTGCTTTTTTTTAAATTTTAAAAAAAAATTTTAAATTTAATTTTATTTATTTCTGTATGTGTATGAATGTACTGTCTGCATGCAGGTCTGTGCACCCATGTCGTGCAATGCCAGAGAGGTCAGAAGAGGGTCTCAGATTCCCCTGGAACTGAAGTTCTCCTGGAATTGGAGTTTCAGACGGTTTTCTAGTTGTTTTTTATCTGTTTTGGAAGCTAATATCTTTTATCCATTTACAGGAAACATTATGAGGCATAATGTGTATGGCATTGAAAACAATGTCACCATACAAGCATGCGATGAAAAGCACTAAGACCACAGTTTAAATTAAAAAATCAACAATCAAATAATTCTTGTTTTCAATATGTAGACAAATAGATTTGGGAAGAGAATTTATAGTTTATAAGAGACTTTAGGAACATATCAACCAATTGCTGTATATGTGGACCTTACAGGGACCCTGAATCAATGTAACCATAAGAACAAAAATGAAACTAAACAAAACATGATGAGACAGCTAGAGAAATTAAAATGCCACATGACTTTGTTACACGTGATAAGGATATTGTCTTTTTTTGGTCTGTTTTGAAGGCAGGGTCTCCCTAAGTCCCACCTGGCAGGGAACTCGCTACTCGTAGACCGATGCTGGCTGGACTGCACAGAGATCCTGCGCCTTCTGGAAGTACTGGGATTGAAGGCATGTGAGCCAACTGCCTAGTTTAACTATTTGTACTTTTTGCCAGGCTTGAAGTGGCGAAACCGCCTTTAATCCATGCATCAGGAAGGCTATAGAGGCAGGCAGGATACTCTGTGAGTTCAAAGCCAGCCTGGTTCTATCATAGCAAGCTCCAGGGTCGAGCTGGGAACTAACGGGAGACCCTGTTCAAAAAAAAAAAAAAAAAAAAAAAAAACAACGATATTGTACTTAAAAAAGATTATTTTCAGGCTGGAGAGTTGGCTCAGGGGGTTAGAGCTGTGACTGCTCATTGCAGAGGACCCGGGTCGATTCCAAGCACCCACATGGTGGCTAAGAACTGTCTTTAGCTCCAGTTCTTGGGGGAGTTCTGATGCCTTCTTCTGACCTCTGCAGCATTGCAGGCACATGGTGCACAACCTACATAGATAGTCAACTCATCACACATAAAAAATAATAAGTAAAAAAAATAAGGTTCCTGCTGGGCATGGTGGCACATGCCTTTAAAAAATAACAGAGTGAGTTCCAGGACAGCTGTGGGCTAAAGGAGACCTGTCTCGAAAAGACAAAAATAAATAAATAAATAAACTAAATAAATAAATAACTAATAATAATATCCATAAAATAAATAATAAATAAAAAATAATTTTAAAAAGTTTATTTTCATGTTTTATTAAGACTAATATGAAACAGCTGGTCATGGTGGAGCATGCCTTTATTCCTAGTTCTTGGAAGGCAGAGGCATGGGGGGGATCTTTGTGAGTTCAAGGCCAGCCTGGTCTACAGAGTGAGTTCCAGGACGCTGGGGCTATAGGGAGGATCTGTCCATTCAAAAAAATGAAAAAAAAAAAGACTCTCATGCGACAAATAATTCCCCATTTAAAAGTATAATTTTTGATGATTTTCAAAATTATGCAGTCACTCCATCTCAATCAATTTTAGAACATTTAATCCCCAAAGAAACCCTGCATCCTTTAGCTATCACTCACTGCTCCTCAGAGCCAGATCCACTCCCCTGCCAGTCTAGGTGACCACAAATCCACCCACAGTCCTCATAAAATTTGCAATTGATATTTCTTTCTTTTTTTTTTTTTAATAAAA